>CM042694.1:357858974-358026474 GCA_023614405.1 Avena insularis
CACTAAGAACAAACGCAACGACGATTCTGGAATACATATTTTGTTAGCTCGAAACAAATATCCATCATGTATAGGATACTTATCCCATGCGTTTCTAAGAGCACACAAACGATATGGTTCAGCAAAATCATGGTCAGTTGCATAAAGTGCACAAATAGCTTCTAATCTAGGAATTTTAACATCAAGATTGGTTAATAGCATGGTCTTCCTAGATAGAGCATCAGCAACAACGTTCTCTTTTCCCTTCTTATAGTTAATGATGTAAGGAAAAGACTCAATGAACTCAACCCATTTAGCTAATCTTCTATGCAAGTTTGATTGAGCTTTCAAGTATTTCAATGCTTCATGATCAGAATGTATGATGAATTCTTTTGGCCACAAATAATGTTGCCAAACCTCAAGTACTCTAACAAGTGCATACAATTCTTTATCATAGATAGAATAATTCAAACGAGCACCAGTCAATTTCTCAGAAAAATAAGCTATAGGCCGACCCTCTTGCATCAAAACGCCACCTATGCCTATACCACTAGCATCACATTCAACTTCAAATTGCTTCGAAAAATCAGGTAATGCAAGCAATGGTGCAGAAGTAAGCAAACGTTTCAATGTATCAAATGCAATGTCTTGGGCCGCGCCCCATACAAAAGGAACACCTTTCTTTGTCAAATCATTTAATTGTGCAGCAATGGTGCTAAAATCTTTCACAAAGCGCCTATAGAAACCAGCGAGACCGTGGAAACTACGCACTTGACTTACATTCATTGGAGTAGGCCAATTCTAAATTGATTCAATTTTAGATTTATCTCCCTCTACTCCATGCTTAGAAACAACAAATCCTAGGAATATGACCTTATCTTTTGCAAATGTACACTTCTCAAGATTAGCATACAGTTTATTATCACGTAACACTTGCAAAACTTGTCTAATATGAGTGCAATGTTCAGATTCGGTGTGGTTGTATATGAGTATATCATCAAAGTAAACAACCACGAAACGACCAATAAACTCTCTCAAAACATGATTCATCAAACGCATGAAAGTACTAGGTGCATTAGTAAGACCAAACGGCATAACTAACCACTCATACAAACCGAATTTAGTTTTGAAAGCAGTTTTCCATTCATCCCCTTCTTTCATCCTAATTTGATGATAACCACTACGTAACTCAATTTTAGAGAAAACAGCAGCACCACTCAATTCATCTAGCATATCCTCTAAGCGTGGAATAGGATGACGATATCGAATAGTGATGTTATTAATCACTCTACAATCAACACACATGCGCCATGTACCATCTTTCTTAGGAACTAAAATAACAGGAACAGCACAAGGGCTAAGAGAGACACGAATGTACCCTTTATCCAGCAACGCTTGTACTTGCTTCTGAATTTCCTTAGTTTCTTCGGGATTAATCCTGTAAGGTGCACGGTTACGAAGTGTGGCGCCAGGAGTTAGGTCCATTTGATGTTCTATACCATGCAATGGAGGCAAACCTGTGGGTACGTCTTCTGGAAACACATCCCAAAAGTCCTGCAAAACAGAAGAGACACCAAGAGAAATAGGGGCCATGTCGTTAGAAACCAATACCTCGCCCTTATACATGAGCACAAGTGGCATGGCTGTAGGATCCTCACGAAACTCTCTCATATCCTCCTTGGTGGCTAATATCAATAACCCAGGCACTCTCTCACTTTTCGTTATATCACTCAATTTAGGCTCAATTACATTAGGAACAGTTGTAACACAATCTCGCCGAGTGGTAGTATCTTCCTTCAGGTTCACCTCTATCTTCTGGCGAGAATCATTCACAATTTCTTGTGGTGTCATTGGCTGCATAGTAATCTTCTTCCCTTTGAATTCCAAGTGATATGTATTGGCTCGGCCATTGTGTTGCACATGGCGATCATAGAGCCAAGGCCGACCCAATAGTAGGTGACAAACAGTCATAGGAACCACATCAAAATCAATAAAATCTTTGTATGGACCTATTTGAAAATTCACACGTACCATATGATTTACCTTCATCTCACCATTGTTGCTCAACCATTGTATGTAGTATGGCTTGGGATGAGGTAAGTATGTCAAATTCAGTTTGGCACATAGTTCCTTACTTGCAAGATTTCTGCAGCTACCTCCATCAATAATTACCTTGCAAGCTTTGTTTGGTCCAACTAGAGCTTTTGTTTGGAACAAGTTGCAACGCTAGGATTCCTCAACCGGTTGCACACTAAGTACACGTGAAGATACGACAATAGTGGGTGCACGCTTAGCATATGCATCAGCACCTTCCTCGCCGTCATCAATATCATCATCAGAAGCTTCATCTCCACTTTCTACTTCACCTTGTTCATTAACAAACATAACCTTGCTGTTTGCACAATCTTTCTTGTAGTGACCTCTACCTCCACAAGTATGGCACACTACATCACAAGTACGTGCAGTAGACATGTTGGAACCCGAGCTAGCAGCAGGAGCAGCGGGTTTCCGAGCATTAGAACCAAACGAAGGTGTATTTGCTAGTTTGGCCGATGGTGTAAACGGAACAGCAGCTGGTGGCATGACTGTAGGAGGTGTAGACCTGGCCGAAAATCTGCTGGAGGACGGAAAACGAGCACGCGACTTCGCCTCTTCTGCCAACTGGGATTCGGCCTCTCTAGCATGATGCAACAACTCATTCATGGTCTCATACTTGCGATGACGAACAATGCTCTTGATTGGTAACTTCAAATTGTTTAGGAATCGCTGCATGGTCATCTCAATGGACTCACGAATTCTAGCATGCTGCATAAGCATCTCCATCTCCATGTAGTACTCATCAACTGTCATGGTGCCTTGCTTCAGTTGCGTCACTTTATCAAAAACTGATCGCAAGTAGTTGGTTGGTACGAAGCGAGCCTTCATGATTTGCTTCATCTCGCGCCAATCCATCACAGGAAGTTCGTTATCCTCCATCCTATGTTGCACAAGAGCATCCCACCAACGCAAAGCATAACCATCAAATTCAGATGCTGCAAGCTTGACCTTCTTATCTTCTGGATAGTCAAATAAGCGCCAGAGTTTCTCAATCTTCAATTCCCAGGTGAGGTAGTCTTCAGGATCAATGGAACCATCAAACTTAGGAATCGAGAATTTTGGCTTGCCCAAACCGTCATCAGCAGCTTGGTTAGGCACACGTGGACAGGGGGAATAGCACGTCCCCTGCCAACATGTGGAGCTGCATCAACAGCGCTACCCTCATCGAAATCATCAAAGGCATCATCATGTTGAGGATCTTCCCTTCTATGCAAGGCGGCTGTCAAAGCCTCAATGGACTGCTGCAAAGTGGTGATATTGACATTGAGCGTAGCCACTTGCGTTTGGATAGTATCAACTGTCCCAACATGCTGATCCAATCTCATATTCATATCTTGGAGATTCTTGTCAATGGCATCTGTCGTGTTAGTAAACACACGTGTCAAGTGGGATTTCAAAGCCTCATATTCACGCCAATTGACGAGCTCCTCATCTTTCTTTTTCTACAACACAACATCATTATCACTAGTAGACATGATTAGTAGGTTAGTGCAAAAATCAGAATCTGTATGGTGGAAACTCTCACAACTCACTCGCAACTAATAAGAAAGGAGATCTTACCGTTCCAAAGTGAATAGAGATGCTCTACCAAACGAAATCAAAGACTGATGCACTTGATGTGATGAAGTGAATATCAAAGGTATAGAGAACGATCGCAGGGCACACAGGTTATTTAAGGTGGAGCTATAGGTATGGTATCCTATCTACACCGCAAACAAGTCCTAGTGCTGATCGTACAAATACCCAAGAAACACACACAGTGGAGATAAATGTGGCAAAGCAACTTATGAAAAGGAATATTGCAATGCACAAGAGAGATGCTTGTAATAGCTCAAATAGAACAGGCACAAGACTGCTCAATCTACCAGTGCTATACAACAAGGCCTCCAATATTACACACTTCTATATCTCTTTTTTTGTCAGGCTTGTAGCTCTTTTCTTTTCTCTTTTTTTTTGATTTTTTTTTCAAGTATATTACTCAATGCAAACGAGCATAGCAACTTATAACAGAACTGGGCCGGATAGTCCGGTTGATATTCGCTGGAGACTCTGGTTGGGCCGGATAGTTCGGTGTGATTCGGCCGGATAGTCCGGTTTTGCCTGTCGAAAATTTCTGCACTACAAACCCTAATGAGCAGCCTGTCGGAGCAAAGCAACTAGTCTCGTGGGTATGTTCCTAGGCACAGATGCTGTAGATAGGCTTTGTCTATGGTATGCAAACAAAGGTACGCTATGTGGACTCGGAAAAACGATTAAACACTTGCGGAAACGGTAACGGTGGGAACAGCGGAAAACAAGATCAAACCCTAAACCTAGACACAAACGGAAACTAGACTCCTACGAGGAAAACCTAAAGATTGGATCTACGAGAAGATACAATCAGCAACTAAAACTCAAAAACGATGCAATCTAGTCTATGGCAAATCTTTTTGTAAGGCTTTTTCTGTATAGAACAAAAACACTCGCTAATCTATGGATGATATGTGGATGCTTACCGAGGCAACACTGGAAATCTGATACCAAGATGATATGGGGTGGCCCGATCTTCTCTATAAGCGGATGGCGGTGATAATGGTGGATGATAGATAACTAGCATATAGCTATGAACTCTCCCGCTCAATCCCTGATGCCAACGCAACAGCTCTCGAACCTTGTAGGATATTCACAACACCACGCTCTTGCGCACGCAGCCGTGACCACGAACGGTAGTATGCAATCTACTAATTCCCAATGGAACAACAGATCACACTCAAATATAGTTGGTATATTCGAACATAGGGTAATTCCAGAGGTTCTATGAAAGAAACAACTCCAAAATATTTTAACGTGGTCTAAACCCTAACTAGAGGTCGTCCCATAGCTTATAAGGGCGGCTGGATCGACCAGAAACCAAAACTAAACGCAAACGACTCAAACTGATACAAACCGACTCGGACCAGATTCGTGACGGCTGACACTCGGTCGATTCGGCGGACAATCCGATCAGTGGACACTCCGGTGAAGTGTGCGGACAGTCCGGTCTGGCCGAAACTTTGAAGTTTCGGTGGCGTCCGTGTAGTGTCCAAACGGCATCTTGAATGTCCACGCCAGGTTGCCTCTCGACCAGTCGATATCCGGTGGATCTGGCCGGACACTCCGGTCGTGGCAGATCTTTTTGCCTTCGTCTTGATGATCTTCTATTGCGCCTTCCTCCCGCTCCTCCCTCGCGCATCCTTGGGCGATCATCATGTTGGGCTTCTCTTGTAGCCCCTCTCCTCCTCGCGCCATGCTTGTTTCTCCAACGAACCTGATCATACATAAATGCATAGACTTAGGCAGTATAAAGTTCTCATCAATGAAAGTACCAGATTCGTTTAGGAGTAAATTCACCTATTGTTCCAGTAGCTTAGCACGAGCTCTTGTAATAGGTCCAATTCTAATCTCATTGGACTGATCCTTTCTTGCAACATTTGTAGCATCTTCAGTACTCATTGGGCTAGGTGTAATTGTAGGGATGTCCTCATCAGGCCCACATCTGCCACAATTGTGTGTCATGGCTTTGCATAGCACTCTTAAACTTAGATGTAGCAACTAGGTGGCATCATGTTGGCCAAGTGTTGACTCACACAACCACTAAGTTGATGATGGTGTTTCTAGCGAACCAAGAGAGGTTTATAGTCCATGCAATGTTGGCATGGTCCCACATTTGCCGCAAAGTGTCTCATCATGTCTTGGCACAACAATGTTATACTTAGATCTATAAACCTGGTAGGAACTTGTTGTCCAACTGATGACTCATACAACCACAAGTTGCTCAAGGTGTTTCTAGACAGATAATATAGGTCTAGATCCCATTAAATGTTGGCAGGCCCACGTCTGCTACTAGTTTGTGTCATGGCTTGGCATATCACTCTTGTACTTAGATGTATCAAGTGGGTGGGATCATGTTGTCCAAGTGTTGAGTCAGACAATCACAAGTTAATGATTGTGTTTCTAGCCAACCAGGAGATGTCTATAACCCATGCAATGTTGGCATGAGCCCACATTTGCCATAGTGTCCCATCATGTCTTGGGATAGCAGTGTTATACTTAGATCTATCAACTAGGTAGGATTATGTTGTCCAAGTGATGACTCATGCAATCACAAGTTGATGAAGGTGTTTCTAGACATCTAATATAAGTCTAGATCCCATGAGGCATGCGCCCACATCTTCCACAAGTGTGTGTGATGGCTATGCATAGCACTCTCAAACTTAGATGTAGCAACTAGGTGGGATCATGTTGGCCAAGTATTGACTCACACAACCACTAAGTTGATGATGGTGTATCTATCCAACCAAGAGAGGTCTATAGCCCATGCAATGTTGGCATGGGCCCACATCTACCACAAAGTGGCCCATCATATCTTGGCATACAAGTCTTATACTTATATCTATCAACTAGGTAGGAACATGTTGTCCAAGTGATGACTCATACAACCACAAGTTGATGAAGGTGTTTCTAGACAGCTAAGATAGGTTTAGATCCCATGCAATGTTGGCATGGGCCCACATCTTCCACAAGTGTGTGTGATGGCTTTGCGTAGCACTCTGAAACTTAGATGTAGCAAATAGGTGGGATCATGCTGGCCAAGTGTTGAGTCAGACAACCACTAAGTTGATGATGGTGTTTCTAGCCAACCAACATAGGTCTATAGCCCATGCAATGTTGGCATGGGCCCACATCTACCACAAAGTGGCCCATCATATCTTGGCATACAAGTATTATACTTAGATCTATCAACCTGGTAGGAACATGTTGTCCAAGTGATGACTCATACAACCATAGGTTGTTGAAGGTGTTTCTAGACAGATAATATAGGTCTACATCCCATGCAATGTTGGCATGTGCCCACATCTAATGTCATGGCTTGGCATAGCACCCTTATAATTAGATGTATCAACTAGGTGGGATCATGTTGAACAAGTGTTGAGTCAGACAACCACGAGTTAATGAAGGAGTTTCTAGCCAACCATGAGAGGTCTATAGACCATGCAATGTTGGCATGGGACCACATTTTCCACAAAGTGTCTCATCATGTATTGGCATAGAATTGTTATACTTAGATGTATCAAGTGGTTAGGATGATGTTGGCCAAGTGTTGACTCATACAACCACAAGTTGATGAAGGTCAGGAGATGTGTGTCATGGCTTTGCATAGCACTCTCAAACTTAGATGTATAGCAACTAGGTGCGATCATGTTGTCCAAGTGTTCACTCACACAACCACTAAATTGATGATGGTGTTTCTAGCCAACCAAGATAGGTCTATAGCCCATGCAATGTTGGCATGGGCCTACATCTGCCACAAAGTGGCTCATCATGTCATGGCATACCAGTCTTATACTTACATCTATCAACTAGGTAGGCTCATGATATCCAAGTGATGACTCATACAACAACAAGTTGATGAGGGAGTTTCTAGCCAACCAAGAGAGGTCTATAGCCCATGCAATGATGGCATGGGCCCACATTTGCCACAAAGTGCCTCATCATTTCTTGGCATAGCAGTGTTATACTTAGATGTATCAACTAGGTAGGATCATGTTGGCCAAGTGTTGACTCATATATTTTGGAGGAAGTTGACGAAGGTGTTTCTAAATAGCTAAGATAGGTCTAGATCCCATGCAATGTTGGCATGGTTCCACATCTGCCACAAGTGTGTATCATGGCTTGGCATAGCACTCTTATACTTAGATATATCAACTAGGTGGGTTCCTATTGTCCAAGTGTAGATTCACAAAACCACAAGTTGATGATGGTTTTTCTAGCGAACCAAGAGAGGTCTATAGCCCATGGAATGTTGGCAAGGGCCCACATTTGCCACAAAGTGTCTCATCATGTCATGGCATAGCAGTGTTATACTTAGATATATCAACTAGGTAGGATCATGCTATCCAAATGATGACAAATACAACCACAAGTTGATGAAGGTGTTTCTAGCTAACCTAGAGAGGTCTATAGCCCATGGAATGTTGCCATGGGCCCATATTTGCCACAAAGTGTGTCATCATGTCTTGGGATAGAAGTATTATACTATGATCTATCAACTAGTTAGGATCATGTTATCCAAGTGATGACTCATACAACCACAAGTTGATGAAGGGGTTTATATATAAATAATATGTGCTAGATCCCATGCAATGTTGGCATGGGCCCACATCTGCCACAAGTGTGTGTCATGGCCTTGCGTAGCACTCTCATACTTACATGTAGCAACTAGGTGGGATCATGTTTGCCAAGTGCCGAGGCACAAAACCACAAGTTGATGAGTGAGTTTCTAGCCAACCAAGAGAGGTTTATAGCCCATGCAATGTTGGCGTGGGCCCACATTTGCCACAAAGTGTCTCATCATGTCTTTGCATAGAAGTGTCATACTTAGATCTATCAACTAGGTAGGATCATGTTGGTAAAGTGTGGACTCATATATCTTGGAATAAGTTGATGAAGCTGTTTCTAAACAACTTAGATAGGTATATATCCCATACAATGGTGGCATGGGTCCACATCTTCCACAAATGTGTATCATGGCTTGGCTTAGCACTATTATACTTAGATGTATTAACTAGGTGGGTTCATGTTGGCCAAGTGTTGAGTCACACAACTACAAGTAGATGATGGTTTTTCTAGCCAACCAAGAGAGGTCTATAGCCCATGGAATGTTGTCATGGGCCCACATCTGCCACAAAGTGTCTCATCATGTCATGGCATAGAAATATTATACTTAGATCTATCAACTAGGTAGGATCATGCAATCCAAGTGATGACTCATACAACCACAAGTTGATGAAGGTGTTTCTAGCCAACCTAGAGAGGTCTATAGCCCATGGAATGTTGCCATGGGCCCACATTTGTCACAGAGTGTGTCATCATGTCTTGGCATAGTAGTGTTATACTATGATCTATCAACTAGGTAGGATCATGTTATCCAAGTGATGACTCATACAACCACAAGTTGATGAAGGGTTTTGTAGATAGATAATATGAGCTAGATCCCATGCAATGTTGGCATGGGCCCGCATCTGCCGCATGAGCACAAAACCACAAGTTGATGAAGGAGTTTCTAGCCAACCAAGAGAGGTCTATAGCCCATGCAATGTTGGCATGGTCCCACATTTGCCACAAAGTCTTGATCTTAGATATTTCACACTGAAGTGTACATTAAAATTCAAAATCTTCATTCTAATTCAAATTATGTATTCCACACTCAACTTCAAATAGCTGCAAAACTAGGTAGCCATGATCGAAAAAGAGAGAGTGGGTGGGCCACTAGCGAGGGGCCGCTGAGAGAGAGAGATTGATGGCGCACGGGCCACCATGCGCGTGATAACCATGCAGTATCATAGGCGTGTCTGAGGCGCACTGTGCACGTGTGCACTGTGTAGTACCGTACACATGTACCCGGTGCACTCTGTGAGTAGGTGCTCGTGCGTGCGCTGTAGAACTGTACACGTGTGAACCGCGAGAGCACGAAGTCGGCAACTCACAATAAAGAGCCCATCTCTCTCTCCACCTCCCATCATTCACTCCCTCACACCACCGGTTCCCATCCCCTTCCCCACTCCTCTCTCTCTCCACCGACCAGGAAAAAACCTCTACTCTCCCCTTTCCCATTCTGGCGATGGAGCACCCATCCGACGATGTCGTCGCAGCGAAGGCGAAAGCCGCGATGCTGGCCTTAGCCGTGGAGGAGGCGGACAGAGCCGCGACAGAGGCGTGCAATGCCACAAGGGCGGTGATCACAGCCGGAGCAGATGCCAAAAATGAAGTGTAGGCCATTGCCGAAGGGCGGCCCATCGGTCCCTCATCGGCTCCGGCTGCTATCACTAGATGGGTCTACAATCTTGGGAAGCAGCCACAAGAGGACGACGAGGAGGTCGAGCTCATCATCATGCTGCCACCGTCGGCCTTCCACGAGAACATCGTCAACAAGGAGGAGGAGGTAAGTTCCAATTAATAACCCTTAGGATTGGGGCCTGCACTACTAGGGAAAAGCCTACTGGAGGCACATATGAAAGGCCATTAGAGTCGCCTTATGGATGCGACTCGAGCTCCGCGACTCAAGTATTTGTTACCCGAGTCGCATATGAGATGCGCCTCCTATAACCTATATATGCGAGGCGCATATCTAATATATAGGAGTATGCGCTTCGCATATATAGGTTATATGAGGCGCATCACATATGCGACTCTAGTATGTATTAGATATGCGCCTCCCATAAGATTACATACGCGCCTCTAACATGGTCACATATGCGACTCAAATATCAATTTCGAATTTTAAATTTTACAGATCCACAATACAGTCCAGAATACACAGTATATAGGTATTATACAGTCAATAGCAGTATAAACAACACATAATCTTCAGAAAGTTGCATCACACATCAACACTAATACAAGTACATCACTAATACAATTATATCACACATCAACTTGAATTAATCCGCGACATACGAGAGTTCACACATCAACTAACTAGAGCATAGATCACACACACAACACCAAGTTCACATATCTCGGGCGACCGATCAAATACAAGTTCACAATCGCATTACAACTACATGCACGGCGGAGCTCTCTAGCTATCTAGGTGAAGTAGAGAACATAACCTACTACAATGAAGAACAAGGTGGTGATCACGATGAAGTTCCTCCACTTCTTCCTCCCGTGCTTCCTCCACTTCTCTTCCACCACCTCTCTACTCTTGTAACTTTTGTAGCTATTGCCCGAGAATTCATTCACTTTCTTCTGGCAGTCCTTCCACTCCTCGTACACACCTAGAACCCTACCGGCGTACACGACCTAGCACTTCTTCGCCATCTCCTGTACACAGGATATATGATATTAGCTATGTCAGTGGAAAGCAATAGCAGTTCACAAAATAATATCATGCATATATAAATATGGGTGCAACAAGATGTAAGAAATCACGTTCTAATCATCGGCATTTCGAAAAAAGACAAAAAAAGCAAACCAAGAATGACCTGCATTAGTGCCTCATACTTAGGTTGGGCATGGAAATAACAATGCTCGCTATTTGATCTCGTGCGGCAAGTAGAGTATATTCCCAAATTATTAGTCTACTTGGCACACGAGATCAAATAGCGGCATAGTCATACACATGACGCCACAACATGTTCTAATCATCGGCATTTCGAAGAAAGACAAAAAAAGCAAACCAAGAATGACTTGCATTAGTGCCTCATAGTTAGGTTGGGCATGGAAATAACAATGCTCGCTGTTTGATCTTGTGTGGAAAGTAGAGTATATGCCCAAATTACTAGTCTACTTGGCACACGAGATCAAACAGCGGCATAGTCATACACATTACACCACAACATGTTCTAATCATCGGCATTTCGAAGAAATACCAAAAAAAGCAAACCAAGAATGACTTGGATTCGTGCCTCATACTATTGATATCGCCAAAGACAAAACAAGAGAAATACTTCCATGATTCATATAGCATGGGCATGATATGTCAAGTGGCAAAGCAAGGAAAGGATTCGGTCTCCATGACAACGACTCATTTCGAGTTTGGTGTGTCTAAAGGAGTCGTTGCCGTGGACCCAAAACCCTTTCCTTGGCTTGCCACTTAACATACTATGTCTTATGTATATGAATCTCAAAAATATTTGTCCTCTTTCGACTTTGGGGCTACGAGATGAAATAGTTTATCATTTCATTGTATCGCTGAAAGGAAATAAATCATTCCACGATTCATATAACAATGTCGCCAATGCTATACGAATAGTGAAATAATGTCTTTCCTTTCGACTTTGGGGCTACAATGAGATATTTGAAACTACATAATTCACCATTTCATTTAATTCACGCTATCTAATATATTCGTATCGCCAAAGACAAAAGAAGAGAAATACTTCCACGATTCATATAGCATGGGCATCATATGTCTAGTGGCAAACAAAGGAAAGGATTCGGTGTCCACGGCAACGACTCTTTTCGAGTTTGGTGTGTCTAAAGGAGTCATTGGCGTGGACCCAGAATCCTTTCCTTGGCTTACCATTAGACATATTATGTCTTATATATATGAATCATTTCATTGTATCGCCAAAGATGAAAGCAAAGAAATCATTCTACGATTCATATAACAATGTCGCCAGTGCTATATGAATAGTGAAGCAATGTCTTTCCTTTCGACTTTGGGGCTACAATGAGATATTTGAAATACAGAAAAAGCAAACCAAGAAGTAGGGCAGCAATAACGAAGGAGAAGCAACATGTGACCAAGCACTAAAATATTTCATAACAAATAACTAGTGTTGCTCACAATCAAGTTCAATGGTTTACGAAACATACTCTAGAGGTTGCTAGGCAAGTTAACATAGGGTAGATAAAGTTTACAACACAAGTTCAGAACTAACAGCTAGCTAGGCAAACATCAAGACTTCTTCGGCTGATGAGTTGACACGGGGATATTCACGATGCCCTGTTTAGCTCCTTTCGCTAACGTCATGAACGTCCTGCCGTCACCCTGCTTCGCTACGTGTTCATCTATGTCCTTGTTGCGTGTTGGAGTGCCGCTGTAGAAGAGGCCCCTGGATTTTATGACTTGTTGGTGCACGATTGTCGAGATCTCCTCTGGGATATTGAAGAAATCCATCCTAATGTTGTGATACTGTATACATTGAAGATCTTCAGCCCACCTTCGGATGTCAGATGACAGCGTGCCGTTATGCTGGTCGCATACGAATGCCTTCATGTGGTGTAGGGCGTAGAAGGCATCCTTCCCGCTGTCAAGCGCCTGCTTGACGTAGGGGAACTCCATTGTGTGGCAGAACACGTGCATGTCGTGCCTCTTAACTATCCTACTAGGGACGGCACCTCCCGCTGTGATGTATCCGTTGAGAGCCTCATCAAGAACTCTCTTGATAGTGGAGTAGTCTTTCCTCGTCGAACTACTTGAGTCGAGATACAAGGCGTTTGAGTGTTGCACATTCAAGGATATGAGCACGCAGCGTTGGCGACCATTCTCCGACTCTGGATGGTAGGGAATGAGAATCACATCCTTGCCCGGGTTTGTTCGCAGGAAGTATGAGAGGTAGTCGGCCACCATTTGGACGCCCTCATGTGTTCTCAAGAAGGCGTCACGCATGAAGTAGGGATCCACTATCGTGATGCCCGGGGTCCCGTCTCTAATGATCTGCATGGCCATATTGAGCGAGAACAGCCGGACCAGGGTATCGTGCAGTCGGAATCCTTGCAACATGTCGAAGAGGTCGGTATGTCGCATGTAGAAAATATCCCTAGGGGCTACTGTGACGAAGCTCGGAACATTTAGCACCGTAGCCTTGTAAACTAGGTACGACTGATCACCCTCTCGAATGCGGCATTCCTCAACAAATAGACAGCCATGATGAATACTACGCATACACGAGCCTACGACCACGAGCATCGATTCATTGAGCATTGGTGTACCTGCCTCGTGGACCAGCTTCCTGGGATTTTTCTACAGGGCCGTCATGAGCTCGGACAGCAGGCTTTAGTTTCTGGCTCGCACCCTTAGGCTTCCTTCTGTGACCCTTCCTGCCCTTTATGACTTTAGTATCGGCCGCCGCTACCACCTCACCAGCCGCCCTATGGAGGGTATTGGGGCTGATCATAGGACGAGCTGGCAGCTGAGGCTCGCTGAATGCGGTGGGTGGCAGCGTATCTTGACTAGATGGGAAGAGATGCAGTTAGCAAGTGGGTTTCGCCGAGGGTCCAGGTGTTGGTTGGGGCTCGTCAACTGTCTACGTGAACACTTGGCCTCCCTGTTGCTCATCCTCATCACCAAACTTTGTGTTCAAGAACTGGTCGCCGAAGTTTTCATCAAATTCATCATCGTAGTCGGTGGGATTCTGTGCCATCTCGACGTCTTCATGATGTGCTGGTTGTGCTGCCTCTGGGGTGGTGCCCTGGCCCTCCGTCCCCAAACGGA
The DNA here is from genome assembly GCA_023614405.1 of Avena insularis. Taxonomy (NCBI): domain Eukaryota; kingdom Viridiplantae; phylum Streptophyta; class Magnoliopsida; order Poales; family Poaceae; genus Avena; species Avena insularis. The sequence goes on from CM042694.1 coordinate 357,873,013, forward strand.
TCTGGCTCTTTGGCCATAGGAACATGTAGCTGAAGCTGGTACTGAGGAATGTCGGCTTGTCACTATCCCATCCATGAGGTTGAGAGGGAGGTTCCAAGCCATCGTAGCCTGGAAGCACCATACTGTATTTGACCCTAAGCATGTCGGGTGCCATTGTTTTGCTATGGAAGATGTAGTTTGCCGGTTGAACGATAGAACCCTTGGCAACATCCTTCAACTCGCTGTTCACCCAGTGCATTAGAGTGCAAGGAGTGTCTTCCTGTGAAAGACATGTATAGGCCGGTCGTCAGTAAAACAAGGAGAGAAGGGAGATGAAGTCATCGGTTGAGCCTCCCAACTCTCGCTTTAATTAGTTACCTTGAGGGCGTCGAGATTGGCCAATGTCGAGGCACCACCGTCGATGACGAGCGTGCAAGTGGCGGAGTGGCTGCTTGCTAGCAAGGTGCGGGTCGGTGCCTTCACCGCACCAGACAAGGTAAGCTCTAGACCTTCGGGCCCCGCCGAAGGAGTCACCAACACCTCCGGCGCCACATTGTCCGATTGGGCGCTGACGATGTTGGGAACCGGGCGCGGCCCCTATTTACCACTCTTCTTCCACTTGGTGTACTGTTCAAAGTAGGCAGGAAGGATGGTGTTGAGCTTCTCGGTCACTTGTGTTTGGACTTGTGATTAGAATTGTTTTTGGACTACCGTCAAAGCCTCCTTCACTGTATCTTGGAGCAGCTGCAGAAACTTCTCCACTTGTTCTCTTAGGTGTTTTACCTCAGCGCTCACGGCCTGCTTCCTTCCCTTCTGCGGCTAGGTGCCATAGTATTCGGACCATGTAATACCTCCAAAGCCGGGCACACGGCCAGCCAACTTCGGTGGCGCCTGGGGCCCAGCCTTCTTGACCCGGTTCAGCGCCCTGTTAAAAGTGGTGTCCCACTTGGCGACCGGCGCCGACCCCTGGGATGAGGAGCTCCTACATTCGTCATCCTGCGCATAAGGAACGTGAAGCATTTGAGAAGTTGGACTTCATTGATTAATTGTGAATGCAATTAATCGACTTGCATGCAAATTACTTACATATTTATTGATGAAGTCCGTCACCTTCGGAGCAAAGGGGCTGCAGGGTTCCGAGGAATATTCAGAACTCCCTTTCGGCTTGCAAAACCGGGCCCTGACAAAGTACTTTGCCCGCGGTTCGGTCATATTGGAAAAGGGAGGTGTCTCCCCCTTCTCACGAGCTATGGCTTCCTCCTTGTCCCATTTGGGAATCGCAGCTCTATAACCGCCAGAGCCAAGATGGTGGGTACCAATGTTCATCTCGTACAACTCCTTGAAGTACTTACTCTTGGCCTTGCCCGCGGCGGATTCACATCTGGCCTTGAACACCTTGAAGGCTTCTTCCGTGACCAGAGGCTCCTTCTTGACGACCTCCTCGTAACTTAGATATTTCTTGTAAATGATCCTCTTCACCCACGCCTTCCAATTCGACAAGGCCTTGGTCATTGTCTTGAGGGCAAACTTGTTTACCGGATTCCCATTGAGATTGTCATTGTTGTATTTGTTGTCCTCATCACCTAGGAACACGTACATTGTGTGCAGCTTCATGAAGAGCTGATGGCGGTAACGCTCATTCTCACGGGCCTTTAGGTTCTCGGTGTTGATCGTGACAGTGTTCTGGAGGATTGCAGAGAGCTACAGTGAGTACGACACGACAAATTCCTCCGGCTCCAAAGGCACCCCTTTAGCGCTAACGCTTGTGAAGATGGACCTTTTGAGGTCGACCGTGATCGAGGTCCGGTCCTTCCGGGGCTTCTTCAGTTGGCGGCTACCATTTGTGGCTTCACAACCGCCATCAGTGGTAGTGGCGTCCTCGCCATCGGCATCATCCCCCACCATCTCCTCATCGGACGATGTATCCTCGTCTCCATCTCCTCTACCTCATGCGGCATGAATTCTAGGTCCGCTTGTAATTCCATCTCATCCAAATGCTCCCAATAGGCCTTCTTTCTAGCAGTGCCCGCCTCGGCGTCGTCTTGACCACTAGCCGACATATCTAAACATGAAAATAAATGGAACTAATAAACACCAGAATTCAAAAAAAATTGGGCATGACCTTTACTAATTTTATAGACATAGGAGTGCTAGAAATTCACCGGAACGGAAATGAATCAACATTCCAGCGAAACATTGGCATCTCAAAAAGAAAAAAAATTGCACAAAAAAATGGCCTAAATAGGCACAAACACACAACCAGCAACTTGCTGTGCCAGCATACACAACCACATTCACAATATGAAGTCTGTGGATCCTTTGCTGCCAGCATACACAACTACAGGCACAAACACCACCAACATACACCAATATTGAGAAGAAAGAATCATTCACACAAATAGAAAACTGAGATTTGCTGCATACAAGCACAAATAAAAAATCGAGCTACTGAAGTATATCAAATAGTAGAAGGAGAGGTGGAGCAGAATATCAAGATGCAGCAGGAGCTGAACCAGATCCATAGCAAAAACAGCCTCAACACAACAGTAGGTTGTTATCTCAAGTAATTACTATTGATCAACCATTCATTCATCTAAAGTATACATCAAAATAACGTAAGCAAGCACTCATTTATCTACTGAGTATAGTTTATCAAAGACAGTTGATAACAGAATTGAAATGTTTATCAAGTTGACAACTACATACAGGTCAGGTGGGTATATAATATAGAAGATCAAATAAATATTTATCCTTCCTATTTTAATTCATATATATATGCAGATAAGTCACTTCTTAACACTAACATTGCCTCCTTAACACTGTCACTGCTTAACACTAACATTGCCTCCTTAATACTAACAGTGTTTCCTTCACTGAAACTACACTAATAAGACTCAGTGGAATTTTAACCATGTCATATTGAAATAGAAGATTAATTACTATCATATTTGAGCTTATAATCTGCTTATTATCCTATGTGTTATAAAAATCTTACAATTTGCTTTGCACCCTGTGGCTTGGTGGCTGGACAATATCTAAACAAGGCTAGGAATAATGACATTTTACCTTCAGAAAGATCAACCCAGTTATCTCCACTGCCACTGACATTTTAACCATGCTAAATTGGAGATTTTGACCATGTTTAGCACTGTCACTGCCACTAAACTAACACAATGTCACTGCCACTGAACTAACACAATGTCAGTGAACTAACACACTATCACTGCCACTTAAATATCATATGAAGGGGGAGGGGGACAGGGAGGGGAGGGGGAGGGGACGGCGGCGATCACCGTCAAAGGTGGAGGGGGAGGGGGACGGTGGCGCCCTAGCTCCGAGAAGAAGACCGGTGGTGGAAGCGCTCCTGGCTCCGAGAAGAAGACTGGTGGACGACGCTCTTGGATCCTGGACGGCACTCCTGGACGCGAGGTCGCCGATTAGATGGGGCAGGGAAAGAGGAGAGAGGAAAGGGGAAAGGGGAAGGGCAGGAAGAGGGACGGCTCACCTGCAGACTCGACGACATGGACGAGAAGAAGACTGGTGGCAGCAGAGGGGGATCGATGGCGTGGACTCGATGGTGGTAGTGGAGTAACGAATAAGGAGGGGAATGAGCGAACTGTCTGACGAACGAACTGTCTGACGAACTGAACGTGATCGACATCTATCTTAGCCAGAGACTATGCGAGACACATCCTGGCAATATGCGACTCGCATAATAACTTATGCGAGTCGTGTATTGCAAGGATACACCTCCTGTAGTCTTGCAACTATATTCAAAAGGAACAGAGCACCTTCTGTTTCACAGAACACTTTGTACCCTAGTGGCTATAGACTCCACCCTTTCTTCCCAGGCATCCCAGGTTCGATTCCTAGGAGCCACCCTATTTGGAACTTTTTTGGAACTAAAAAATAAATACATATGAACTATTAAAAATAGTCTAAAATTAATATGAACTATTAAAATAGTGTAAATATTTTAAATATCCAAAAAAAATTGACTAACTAAAAAAAAACTAAATGTTTGTCTATCTGAATCGAGCTGGGAGTCGCATTATGCGAGTCACATTTTAGAAACATGCGCCTCCAGCAGTGTTATGCGAGGCGCATTTATGTAAGATGTGTCTCCTATAATGTTTTCCACTACACTTAAAAAGAAGTGTCGCACAGATGCTAACAACAAACACTTATTAGGCGCATTTTTGAACGTTAACAAAGTGATGGCCTCTCCCACCTTCTCTCTGGCGATCTATGGCGATTCTCTCTAAGTCTCCCATGCAATGGATCCTCGTGCTCTCGGTGATACTCTGGATTTCTCTCATGGCATGGCACTTGAATTAAAGGTTCAATCTTCCTTTTCTACCCATGTGCAATCCCCATCTCCTGGATCTGGTTTTACCCTTGTGGTATCTTTTGGCCGAGCCAACTTTCGACTCGAAATAGACAATGTTTGCACTGCCCTTCAATCATGCCTTGGAGGAAGTAAGCATGGCTTTTATGTCAGTTTGATTCATGATCGGACTTTTAAATTTGAATTATTCTCCAAAGTTGTGGGTTTCTTGATCTACAAACTCAGATGCTTCGAATGTCCGAATTTTAAATGCTACTTTTATCTATGGGGTTATGGGGGTCCGAATTGGATCAAGGAATCAGCTGATTGGTTTTATGAACAAAAGATGAATTGGACAATGGTTTCTCGCCGAAGATCTCGTCTCACCGGAGCCAATTCCACGCCATTAGCTGCTCATCAGAGGATGGCCTATGTGGCAAGATCGTCGGCCTCATCGCTACATGATCCGATCTCCTCGGATTGGACGCCAATTTCCCGCTTGGACTCTCTCAAATTCTAGCGATATTCAGCCCACTGCTTCGAACAGCCCATCACTCCTACCCCTTTCGGCCCATGTAATCTGCTCTAGATGCCTTGCAATGGGCCACTCAAGCCACGATTGTGTTTCTCAAATTCGCTACAAAGGTTGTTATGGATATGGGCACATTAGGAAATCTTGTTATATCCGTAAGCTTAAATCTCAGGTTTATCGCATTAAACAAAAACGACCTGAGCATATCATCTCCTCTGAAAGAGGGCTTATTGTTTCGACTTTGGAAATAGTGAACTTGACCCCTTTGCTCTCCAGGTGAACCCTGTTCATTCCTCGCCATCGTCGCCACTTCAATCTCACACCTGCAACTTACCCCAATCCTCCACAACAATGGCGAACTACCTCTGCGACCCTAACCCCCACCTCCCACCTAGAGCCGAAGTCATCCAACCCTGCATCTATCACCGACGCCAGGGTTTTCACATTTTCAGTGGAGATGCCCTACTTTGGTGCGATGACATGGCCATTGTCATCCTCGAGCCCCCCTCGGACCCTGAGTAGTTCGCCGCAGATGCCCACTTGATCAGGAACTACTTCAACGATCGTGTCCTAAACATTCGCAACTTCTCCAGGTCTGCCATGGGCGCCGCACTGGTACAGTTCTCTAACACCTGCGCAAGGGATACTACCATTGAGCGCAATGCTTTTTTTGGTGGAGACTGTATTCTTAGGGTGATTCCCCACAACAGAGGTCTAAATCATAGGAACATGACCTTTACTCATGATGTTTGGCTGATGATGGTTAATTTCCCCCAAGATGCATGGTTAGTGGATAAAGTTAGAGAATTTGTCAGTGAATTTGGGAAATTTTTAGTCTGGAACAGAGACTACTCTAATAGAGCTAGAGTCCTGGTTAAGATCAGAGTGCCAGATATGCTTGAAATCCCTATTAGGCTGGTTCTAAGAGATAATACTAGTGATGAATGTCATGGCCACTGCTGGACTGTGGTGATCTACATCCTGCAGGCTAAAGTTATTGGAGGACTAGGTGGTGATGAGGATCCTCTTCCACCTGATGGTGGTATCCCACACCCCATGCCTCATCCGTTTGGTGGACACTGGGATGATATGGTCCATGATCATTCTCCTGAAGAACCAGCCAATGCCGCACCTGATATTCCTAATGTTGCAATACCATATGGAAATGCTGCACATGCTGCTGACAATGAACCAATGATTACAACCCCTCCCCAACACTGTCCTGCCCATGCTGATCACCTTGCTGAACTTGAACCTATGATGGAAGTTGTTGACTCCTTTAATGCTATCCATGGTCTGCTATCTGACATGGTTAAAACTGCACACACCACTCTAGGCAACACTAATATCTCATGTATCCATGGTGCTGGTTTCCAAATTCTTGATGTGGACACTGAATTTGGTAAACAAAGGAAGTGCCTCCTGAAACTGTATGCCACTGCTCCCCATGTGCCTGCCACCTCAACTGTTTGTATTACTGAAATCTCAGATGATGATGTGCAAGCCTCATTGGATACTTCTATTGGTACTTCATCTTCTGCCAATGAGGACAGTAACTCCCAGGTGGCTAAACGCAAGTTACTTGCTCCAAAGGATGTGACTGTTGTCAGGCGTAGTAAAAGAATTGCCAACCAAGCTGAAGGTTATAAGAACAAAGAAGCTGCAGTTAAAGCACAGGAGAAAGATTCTGCTATTTCTACTTTGATCAATGCCTCAAGAAAATCCAGAAAGGTGGCCAAAAGAAAAGCTCATCCACATGAGGTTGTTATTATGGACCAAGATGCTCCTCCCCCACCTGTCCTTCCTATTGACACCATCCAGTCCATTGGTGTCAATCAATGCCTGATCTCTCCTAGTGACATTTCAGAGGACAAGCTCTTCTCTGAATGTGGCTAATGTTTTTTCACTCTGCTGCCTATAATAATGTGTGTCATATATGTCTAATGACACACAGTTTTATGTTTCAACTACTACATCTATTTGGTACTATCTGGCATGTAATAAGCACTACTATATTGCTCATGATGAGCAGAACCATGTCCCTATATCTGTTTAAGCACCTGGATGTTTCTATCTCCCCTATTATGTTTTATACCTCCATTTCATATCTATGGATTTACCAACTTGTGTTCAGTGTGCATTATATATATATACCTCTATCCTGCCAGCTACCCCAAATGAAAACCTGGTTAACTATGTTGATCAGATTCTGTGGATCCATTTCATGTTGAATTACGAATAGAAACTGGATGATTCTTGACTGGAATGTTAGAGGCATTAATTCTGATTTGAGACATGATCAAATTAGAGAAAAAGTGGATTCTAGCAATTGTGATATTATTTGCCTCCAAGAGACTAAAAGAGAAGATTTTGAGCACTCTTATTTAAGAAAATTTTGTCCTAGGAGATTCTCACATTTTGCATTTTCTCCATCCCTTTGTAACTCTGGAGGATTGATTACTATTTGGAATGGTAGCCTTTTTACAGGAGAGGTTCTTTGTCAATCTAAATTCCATATATCTGTGGCTCTCACTTGTAATCACTCTGGTATCACTTGGATCCTGACCAATATTTATGGACCTGCACACAATGAACACAGAGCTGATTTTTTCAATTGGATGCATAATATTGATACTTCCAATTATCCATTCTGGATGTTAGTGGTGGATTTCAATCTCATAAGAAGCCCTGAAGATAGAAACAGAGAAGGTGGTGATGCTCATAATATGATGCTTTTCAACAATGCCATCCAATCACATGATCTTGTGGAAGTACCACTAAAGGGAAGATCATTCACCTGGAGTAACATGCAAGACCCCCCTCTACTAGAAAAGCTAGATTGGATTTTCACATGCCCTTTATGGACTACAACATTCCCCAACACCATGGCCCATCCTCTCTCAAGAATTGGCTCTGATCATACACCCATTAGTATCCAAGTGGGCACTACCATTCCTAAAGCCCAATTATTCAGATTTGAGAACTTCTGGCAAGATTTTGATGGTTTTTATGACACTGTGAACACTCTCTGGAAGTATGCTCCCTATAACAGTGATCCTGCCCTTGCTATCAACTGCAAATTCAAACATCTCAGAGCTGGCCTTAAGAAATGGAGCAAGAAACTTTCATATTTAAATCAGACTATTGGGAACCACACATTTATCCTGGCATTACTTGAAGGAATTGAAGATCAGAGACCACTTGCCTTACATGAGATGAATTATAAAAAGATTTTGATGAAACATACCAATAAACTCCTGGAGGCTAAAAGAATCTACTGGAAAAGTAGGGCTAAAATTAGATGGGCCAAATTGGGGGATGAGAACACCAAATTTTTCCATGTTGTGGCAACCCAGAATTTCAGAAAAAATCTCATCACACATATCAAGACTAAAGACAATTTAGTTCTGACTGAACATGAACTCAAGGCTGCTGCAATTTGGCAATCTTACAAACAAAGACTTGGCACAAGTGAAAATATTATCAATGACATTAACCTTGATGATTTGGTCTTATCTCATGATCTTCTTCACCTGGATGCACCATTCACAAATGAGGAGATTGAAAATGTGGTCAATGAATTTCCTTCTGACAAAGCACCTGGTCCTGATGGATTCAATGGGAAATTCCTTAAGAAATGCTGGCCTATTATCAAGGAAGATTTTGTAAAACTGGTTCATGACTTCTATGATGAAACAGTGAATTTGAATGCCATCAACACTGCCTTTATTACTCTCATCCCCAAGACAAATGATCCTGAGACTATGAATGATTATAGGCCCATTTCTTTGGTTAGTCTTCCACTAAAAGTCATCACCAAGATTATGGCCAATAGACTTCAGAAGGTTATTAAACCCATTCTCCATAACAATCAGTATGGCTTTATTAAAGGGAAAAATATTCATGATTGTCTAGGATGGGCATTTGAATATTTACACATCTGCCATGTGTCTAAGAAACCCATTATCATTCTGAAGATTAACTATGAGAAGGCTTTTGATAAGATTGAATATAATGAAATCATTAATATGCTGAATGCTAAAGGTTTTGGGCCCAAATGGATTTCCCTAGTCAGATCTATCATGTTCTCTGCCTCTACATCAGTGTTACTAAATGGTGTCCTAGGGAAAAAAATATGTTGCAAAAGAGGTGTCAGACAAGGAGACCCCTTATCCCCCCTTTTATTTGTCTGCACAGCTGAATTATTACAAGCAATTGTCAATGATGCCTGGCACAGAAATGAAATCAGCCTGCCCCTTGATAATGATTATGGACAAAAATATCCTATCCTTCAATATGCTGATGATACCCTTCTGATTATGCCTGCTGATAGCATTCAACTGAATAACCTCAAGGACAGATTCCAACAATTCAGCAGTATGACTAGTCTCAAGGTAAATTATGATAAATCTACCCTGATACCTATCAATGTATCAGTGGATTATGCATGTCAACTGGCCTCTGATTTTGGATGCAAATTGGAGAGCTTACCTTTTACCTACCTGGGTCTCCCACTTGGTACCACAAGATCATCTATTGATAGCTTGATTCCCATTGTATCCAAATTTGACAGAAAGCTTTCGGGATTATCTTCTCTCATGTCATATACAAGAAGACTCACATTATTGAATTATGTACTAAATTCTATGCCCATCCATGCCATGTGCTCTTTTAAAGTCCCCATAACGAAAAGGTGCCAGACAGTTCCTTTGGACATGGAAAGATATCCATAGACATGGCAAATGTCTTGCTAAATGGGATTTGGTCTGTAGACCAAAGGATCAAGGAGGTTTAGGGGTCATAAACCTCAGGGTACAAAATCAGGCCCTTCTACTGAAAAATATTCATAAATTCTACAACAAGGCTGATATACCATGGGTTGATCTCATATGGAAAGCTTACTATCAAGGATATTCTGCCCCACACTCACTAAATCATATTGGATCCTTCTGGTGGAGAGACTGTATGAACTATGTTGATATTTACAGAGACTTGACTCACTGTAAAATTGGCAATGGAAAATCGATGCTACTCTGGAAGGATCTATGGAAAGATGAATGTTTTGAAGATAAATACCCACACCTATTCTCTTTCTGCCACAATGATACATTGACCATGGCCAAGGCCATCTCTGCAGCTGATAATGATTTCTATGATCTCTTTCAACTCCCCTTATCCATTATTGCTCATGAGGAATTTATTGATATGTTGGAGAATATCAGAAACATAAATCACACAGATGACCATGACTCATGGTACTTTTCCTGGGGTGAGACCTTTAAAACCAGAAAGATATACAAAGCTCTGATTGGGGAACACCCAACACCAAAGCCTATTCTTGATATTTGGAAATCATGCTGTCTCCCAAGACACAAATTTTTTGCCTGGCCACTTCTGAATATGAGACTAAATACCAAAGATTTAATGACAAGAAAGAATTTCTTTGTGGAATACAATGATTGTGTAATATGTGACACATGTCCTCAGGAAACCCTACAACATCTGATATGGTGGGCCCTGGGACTTGAATGGAACACTGATATGGATATTCATCAAATGATCAATGATGCTGGAAGCAGATTCAATCCCAATTTTCTTATGGAAATTATCATCACTGGATGTTGGAGTATATGGGATCAAAGAAATAGCTATATTTTCAGGGATCTTAATCCTTCCATCACTAGATGTATTTCCTTTTTTAAAGCAACCTTCACCTTGACTATGCATAGAGCTAAACCTAGTCTCAAGGAAGGTATGCAGCAGTGGCTTGCCACATTATGAATGTAAAACGTCTGTAAACTGGTTCTAATCCTGGCTCAACCCTCTGTACATTATAAAATTTATAAAATGACACAGTAGGGGTCTTCCCTACTATTTTTGTCAAAAAAACTTATTAGCCCAATGGCTAGTCACCCAATCCAAATCCCTCCAAACTATGGCCACCTAGGTTCGAACCTTGTGGTGTCCACAATTTTTTTATTTTTTTAAAAAGACATTTTAATTGTTAAATCATTTACCAACATTAATATAAACTACAAAATATATTTTAGTACTTTTAATATCAAATTACCATATAAATTATATATAATTGTGTTGGTACATAATATTCCATCTAGCAAATAGCATACAAAAGAGATAACTAATAAGAATGTGTCGATACATATATAATAATGCCCTTCTTCGTCGGAGCTAGTTATTAGCGTTCCTTGTTGACAATTATCTTCTTTCCCTTCTTTGTCGCGGTTGAATAGGTTAGGTCCGAAACGTCTTCACTTTTTCTTTGGAACGGGAGTCCTTTCTTAGTTAGGCTTGTGGTGTATGGTGCTTGGTCGCCGTATCCATCTTCCATCTTCGGGTCGTCGTACTGGTCAAAGTCTTGCTCGTTGGCGACTCCGTCCATTCCGATGATGTTCCTTTTGCGTCTCCTAACGACAACCCAGCTAGGCTTTGATGGGTCGGTAATGTATAAGCTTTGGTCGACTTTACTAGCCAAAATCCATGGCTCATTTCTTGCGGGTACGTTCGCGCCGGTGGTCTTTGACTTTGGAGGTATAACCATGGTGGTGAAATACCGGTCTTCTTTTTCGACACTCTTGGCCCACTTGACATGGAACATCGGCACCTTCTCCGTAACATAGTCTAGATCCCATATCTCCTCGATCCTTCTATAGTATCTTTCAGGGACATCGTCGGTGTAGAATATCCCAGTTACCCCTGAGTTCTGGTAATCGCAGTTATTGTCCTTCTCCTCGGTGTAGAACGTGTATTCGTTGATATCATATGCTTGATAGGTCATCAGGTTGTGCCCTGGGCCCTATGACAACGAGAATATGAGTTTATCATCCTCCGAAGACTCGCCTGCGGTGGACTATCGAGAACCTTCTTCCTAAACCACTGCATGAAACCGGAGTTGTGCTCTTTGATTACATCTTCCTCCGTCCTCACCAGGCCGCGGTCATCATAATTCTTCTTGATAAATTCTCTGTGCTCATGTATATATGGATTGACCACCTGCAGGTGTTGTAGCGCGACCAGGTTTGCTCTTTCAAAGTCCTTAGTTTGCTCCTCGAAGTCGACATGCTTTTCGCGCTGACCCTCGTGGTGACCCCATCCAGCGAGCCTCCCAAGATGCTTATTGAATGGCAAACCGATAGGGGTCTCGGTTTGTAGAAAGTTCGAGCAGAAAGAGATGCGCTCTTCCGCTAGGAAGCCGTTTGCTATGCTTCCATCTGGACTTGACCTATTACGAATGTATCCCTTGATGTGTCCATTCATCCTTTCGAACGGCATCATGCTTCGCAGAAACGGAGGCCCGATTTGGACGATATCCTCCACGACATGGAGCAGCAGATGAAGCATGACATCGAAGAATGCGGGAGGGAAGTAGATCTCGAGCTCGCATATTATCACCACGATCTCCTCCTGTAGCCTCGTGAGCTGCTTAATCCCTATCGACTTCCGAGAGATAACGTCAAAAAAGTTGCAGAGGCCAAACAGCGTTTCACGGACGTGCTTGTCCATTATCCCTTGGATCACAACCGGAAGTACCTACGTCATCAGCACGACGACGTCGTGAGACTTCATCCTGCTGAAGCGCTGCTTCGCCTCATCTAGCCATCTGCTTATCTTCCCCGCATAGCCGTTTAGAAATTTGACTCCGAGGAGGCACTTCATAAACTGTGTGGCCTCCACCTTGCTTAGAGTGAAGCACGCTGCCTTGAGCTTAACTTCAGCCTTCTTGACCTTTTTCCCTTGCAACGATGACTATTTTGTGTTTCCGTCTCCTCCTCCGACTGATCATCGGCTTCATCATCACTAGGTGGTGGTTGAAGGTCTTTCCTGATGCCCATATTCTTCAAGTCGTTCCTTGCCTTCGGCCCATCTTTGGTCTTGTCGGTGTTAAGGATGGTGGCAAGCAGACTCTCCCCCATGTTCTTCGTGATATGCATGAGATCAAGGCTATGAGGCACACAGAGGAGCTTCCAGTATGGCAAGTCCAAGAAAATATACCTCGCCTTCCAAACCCTCAACGGCGAGTCTGGCTTCTTTTGGTTCTTTCCTGGCGCAGGGCACTCATTCCAGTTTTTCAAGAGCTCATCGATTTCTGCGCCGCTCCTCTGGTATGGCATTCGTCGAAGCTCGATTGTCCCATCGAATAGATGGGACAAGTTTCTCCAGGCGTGATTCTTCCGAAGCAACCTTCGAGACTCCTGGTACACGGTTTTCCCAGAACCGGGATCTTTCTGTAGCTCGTGGTACATTGTATTATCCTTGCACCTAACGCATGCAGAGAATCCTTGGATCACCTGCCCCGTGAAGTATCCGTAACCAGGATAGTCTTGCACCGTCGTGATCACCGCCGCTCTCATATCGAAATATTCTTGTGCGGCGGCGTCCCACGTATGGGCTTCGTCTTCCCATAGCATGGCCAACTCCTCTTTCAACAGCGTGAGATACATATTCATGTCTGTACCGGGCTGTTTTGGCCCTTGAACTATCATACTCATGGTTATGTACTTCTTCTTCATGCACAGCCAGGGGGAGGTTGTAGATTCATACAAACACGGGATAGGTGCTATGTGTGTTGCTCTGGCTTCCGAACGGATTGAGTCCGTCGGTGCTCACGCCCAGCCTGAGGTTCCTTGACTCTTTCTCGAACCGTTGGTAATATTTGAGGTCCAACGCCTTCCACTGGCTAGCATCCGAAGGGTGCCTCAGCATTTCCTCCCTTTCTAGAACTTCGTCTTCTGGCCTCTTTCTTTCCGCGTGCCAGCGCATCAGCTGTGCTTCCTTAGGGTCTGCGAAATACCACTGCAGACGAGGAGTTAGAGGAAAGTACCACACCACTTTTCTAGGAGCTTTCTTGGACCCTCTCTTGTATCGAGAGGTCTTTCACACCGGACATGTGGTCTTCTCCGTGTCCTCGCCCCGGTAGATGATGCAATCATTTATGCAAACATGGTATTTCACGTGCGGTAGATCGAGAGGGCACACGACTTTCTTGGCCTCAGCGATACTAGTCGGACATGTGTTCCCCTTGGGAAGACGATTATCCCAGAATTCCATGTTGTCGTTGAAGCATTTGTCGGTCATTTTGTGTTTCGCCTTCATCTCTAGAGCCATGAGCGTTACATTTAGACGGGTATCCCCGTCGTTGCATCCGTCAAATAGTGGAGTAACCGCATCTTTCTACATTTGCTCTAGCTTAGCTTTCTCTCTAGCGGCGGCTCTGGCATTACTCGTCTCCCTGAGAAGCAGCTCTTGGTAATGATGATCTCGCAACCAGCTTGAATCATGCTCGACACCTTGATCTTCATGTTCCTGCCCGACGCCACCTTGATTATCTTCATGTTCATGCCCAACGACATCTTCTAGATCTTCATCATGTTCATGCCCGGCGCCACCTTGTTCTTCATGATCACCTGCCCCGCCGGCATCTTGACTTTCGTCTTCACCATTATTGACATCCTCGTCATCATATTCATCATCACGTATCCACCGAGTGTAACCATCCATGAAACCTCGCCTGAGCAGGTGCGACTCCAGCATTCTGCAATCATGCTTTATCAAATACATCAGTTTGTAGTCGCGACACGGACATCTTATCTCCGTCATGTTTGTTCGTGCCATGTCAGCCCTCGCGCATCTCATCCAGCTATCCACGAGGGGTATGCTCAGTGGTCGGACCATGGTCGCCTGCGCGGTATACAAAGAGCAAAAGAATAATTAGAGCATGGACAGCGAGATTGCTGGAGAAAATCGGCATGACCTCCCCTAAAAAGAGGACATCCGCCGGGTGCCAGAAATTTGCCGGAATGGAAATGAATCGACATTCTGGTGAAACATTAGCAACCCAAAATGAAATCACTGCACAAAACACAAAGGAACCACACAACACAGTCTAGTCGGTGTCGCCGACAACACGCATACATGCAACAAACGTATTCACGGTTCCTCCAACGACAACTAGGAGTACAAGAACCAGAGGAGAAGTAAAGTGAGATCTTGTAGGTGCAAGATTTTTCACTTACATATGTGTATCAACCAGTAGAGGTTTCGCAAAGCTTCTATGGTGAAACAATGGAGAAAATAAGGTGGGGAGGAGGAGAGGGCGACCAGATCTATGTGTGGAGGAGAAAACAACAAGTGAGAGAGAGAGAGAGAAGTGAGTGGGGTGCATGTGCATGCATATGGCAAAAAAGGTGGCGAGATTACTTGAGTCGCATCCTAGAAAGTATGCGCCTTGTATACATAGAATACCTGAGGCGCATATACCAGACGCGCCTCGAGTGTCTAGCACCTGCCACGCTCCAGGTCCACATCACTTACTTGAGGCACATCTCATTGTAATGCGCCTCCACTACTGAGAACTACTAGAGGCGCATATTGTCTAGTGCGACTCCTATATTGTCGTACCTACCACCACTAGGCCCGCCCACTCACTACAAGAATCTGGACGATCCGTGACGTTTTTTATGACGCGACCTAAAAACGTTGCAGATTCCTGACGTTTTAGAACGTTTCGTCGTAACGAGCTCCAAGCCCCTCTAGCCCGGTTATCCATGATGTTCCTTGTTTTCATCGTGGCAAATTCGTCACAGATTTCGTCCCAGGCCCTGAAGCCCAGTTTGCCATTTCGTCTGGTGCAAAATTCATCGTGGAATTCGTCACGGTACATATTCGACACTTTTCTTTCGCATCGACACTCCTCCGTGCTTCAACCCCACTTGTCAGCTCGGTGTCGATGTTACTTACGTAGTGTATCTCACGGTAGTGCTGGGTTTGACACGGCTTCGTGACGTTTTCCGCCGGCCCCAGCTGTGAGTGCGTTTGATAGAAATTAAATAACAGAAAAACATTTTGTGCAGGTAGACGGAATTGAACCGTCAACCAATCTTTTGCAGAACTAACTTGCAACCGATGCTTTTGTCCATTGGTTTTGCGCTGATCTACAACTTTATTCTGTATATTACATACCAGCTCTGAATCGCAGGAAAGCAACAACATGAACACAATGAACCAAAATATATACATAGCATATGGAGATAATATTACTTAGCATGTAGAGCACCAGGTTGACAACAAGTTCCTTACCACTACAAGTTCACTGACAACATATTACGTTAATGGTTCATCCAACACCACAACATAAACAAGCAGATACTTTTTGGCCTCACTATAGAACATTAACACAACCCATGAAGCCATGTATCCCCTCATTTAAAAAGGTGAAGATGCACACATTCCCCTCCCTTATTCCAGCGAGTTCGAGAACATTAGACCATCCTCTTGTAATTTGGGCATTATCATTCATGCCTTGGAAGAGGTTAACATGCTCAAAAGTGGTCTTGTAGGAGCATGCGAGTGGTAACACCTTTGGGAGATAGCGGTTGAGGTGTGCACGGATGGAGCTAACTGAAAAGTACTTTAGGAGAAGAAGAATATTAGTTGTTAGCTAGAGTTCACTCTGCATAATAAAATTTAACTATTGAAATGTCAAATTTTAACCATTTTGTCCTTCCCACGGATGACATTTGACTTGTTCATCTTGCACACATAGTATGGTATAGATGGCTTGTGTCGTTTAACTAACACTTTGAGGGAAGCAACTTGGTCAGAAGTCAATTCCAAATGGTTTCCAAACACGCGGTGCTCATCGAATTCCTCAAGCTCCATCGTACTTGGACCTAGAAAGAAACAATTTGAAAGTAATAATCTGTATCTACATATATATAAATGTAGCAAAACATGTATATGATGCCACACCTCTAGGAATAAGGATCCTCGGTTTCTCGACTGCTCTAAATCTTTTCATATAAGCTTTAGCTCTTCGCCTTGCTATCATACTCTTTCATCTTTCGAAAGACTACAGCAGCAGGTTTCTTCACATCATCATCAGATGAGACATCAATGACAACAACATCCTTCATAGCCTAAATTAGACATTGCACTAATTAGAATGTTTAGTTTTTATGCCATATACACTAGTAGTGCCAGTAGCATCAATTTTAGAACCTGCTCATGTATCTCCCTGGCCTTCATCGTACCTGCCCCAAAGAGTAAATACAAGAATTAAGTTAGAATACAATTCTAATTAGTCAATTATTACGAGAATCAAATTCAGTGAGTAAACTAAAGGGTGCTTCCAGTGAACTAGATTGAGCCTTGCCCTAAGCAGCAACCTCGACGCGTGGAGCACTAGATTGTGAGTACATACGCGCTACCATAGAATAAGGAGGCGACGCATCGAACTAGAACTAATTAAACAGCAACATCGACGCGGTGTCCTATAGAACAAGGAGGCGATGCGTCGAACTAGAATGAGGAGGCGGCCACATCGCCGGTCGGTTAACGAAGAGTTCACGCAGTGAAAGGGCGCTAGGTTGAGGAGCACTTACACATCGTCATTGCCGGGATTTGGTCAGGTCTTCGCTGCCACCGTCGTCACCGGGATTTGGTCGTCCGCAGGGAGGGGAGAGGGTTTTCTCTAGCGTGGATTTGGGGGAAGTGGTGTGGGATTTGGGAGTGGCATGGAGGGGAGAGGGTTTTTTCTACCTGCTATGATAGGTGGGTCCCATGCGTGAGCTGTTTTGGTTCACAGTGGCATCATCTAGTAGGCTGACGAATGGGTCCCACGTGGACTGAATAACAGCATAATTTTTCTACCAGAAAAAGAGCTTTTGTTTAGCCAAGTTTGATAGACAGAATAACAGCACAATGTTGTGGCTAATTTTCCAAATGAATAACTATTAATTCCATGAACTAAAGGAAAATCATATTGATCAGTTCAAAGGCATGCACACAACCATTAGTTCAACACAAAACATGCAACACAGGCATGCACACAACCATTAGTTCAAGCATGCACCACAAAGCATCCAACACTCCACCTCCATAAGCTGGAACTACTCTTCGTCTGTATCATCTTGTACTTCATCTTCTTTGTCACTACAGTACTCCTCAATGGTGTCGTATACTTCATGCTCATTGTCAACTTCCTCCTCTTCAACAGCTTTCCTTTTGCCTCTGATACGATTGAACACTGAAGCATCTATGATGCGGCCTCCGTTGATAGAGGGTCGACGTTTCCTGAAAGGCAGAGCCTCATATATAGTCTCATTGTCAGAGCCTACAAATTGTTGGTATGCTACATCAGTATGCACCGCCTCCTCCTCCTCCTCTCCTTCGGCAACATCAAACTTATGTCTTTGAACTATTTGTTGCACCACCCGCCAGTTTTTGCCCTTGGTTGTGTCTGGCACGTAGAACACTTTTGTAGCCTAGGTTTCCAAGATGTAACTATCATATTTGTACCAAAAATTGGTAATGTTGACACTCCGAAAGAGTTTATCATACACCATATCAGTATCCTTACGGCCCTCTAGCTGATACCAATCTCAGTGGAATAACACAACTGATCGTTGGTGTTCCAAATCAGAGTTAAAATACAGCACCTTGATATCCTTAAGGACACCATAAAAATGGATATCCTTCTCCAAGTGACAACCGTCATTCATTACTCCACTGTTTTGTGTTTTCTTGCCCTTCTCACGATCAGCGGTGAGGAACCGAACACCATCCAGAATACAAGCTGAATATGTTCTTACTCGGAAGTCTGGGCCACATGCCAATGCAAAAAGCTCTTCATCCACAACTTCTGGACTCTCCTGTCGCTTTTTCATGATCTATATGTACCACAGCAGAAATACAATATGGTTAAATCATGCATTGAAATGCTATATATAAAGGACATATATAAATGCAAAAGGAAACTAACATGGTCTTTTAACCCTCTTTGATATCCCTGCTCAAGCCTTCTTTCCACATTGGGCATCCCATTCCAGCTGTTCTTGGGGAAGACTGCAATCCAGAGCATAACTCGGAATTAAAATCTTTAGGTGTATGGCAATATTGGATTCATAAGTATGGGAGATGAGAACATACATGATATATGGCTTAACCTCCTCGCAGTTGTTTAGGACATACCAAGTCATCTTGTGTAGCTCCCTTTGGAGGGTCAAATCAGTATCATCGCTTCCTCCATAGCAGGTGACATGGCTTCCTCCAATCAAATTCACACCATGGCCAAACACATCACAAGCTGATTCATGTTGGTCACCTACATTTCTCGCTGGTCGATTGAATCTTATCACAATATCATCAAGGTATCTAGTGAAAAAAGTGATGCACTCGGCAGCCATGTAGGCCTCTGCCACTGAACCTTCTGGACATGACATGTTCCTGACATATCTCTTCAGAGTACACAACCACCTCTCTATTGGATACATCCACCCAGAGTTCACAGGGCCTCGGAGCATTGCCTCATCAGGTAAATGCACAGCCAGGTGGACCATCACATCAAAAAATGCTAGTGGAAAGATGTGTTCAAGTTTGCACAGAATTACTAGGATTTCATCTTTGAGCCTTTCCAACACCGACAGTTTCAAGTTTTTACTGCATAATTGCCTGAAAAATCTTCCCATCTCTCCAAGTGCCGTGTAGATATCGGGATGCAAATACCCTCGCATGCCAGCAGCCAATATTCCCTGCAACAGGATGTGGCAGTCATGGGTTTTAAGTCCTATGAACTTGCATGTAGTAATGCTGACACATTTGGCCATGTTTGAACAAAACCCATTAGGAAAAGTGCAGTCTCATAGATATTGACAGAAACCTGTCTTTTGATCCTTATTCAGGTAATACGGTGCATATGGACAAAGAAGGTCCTTCTCTATGTCTGTGGGTTGCACATGTAGATCTCGCGTAATGCCTAGGGCTTCACAGTCATACCTAGCCTTCAAGGTGTCCTTAATCTTCCCGTCAAGTTCAAGTAGTGTGCCAATCAAGTTGTCGCAAATGTTTTTCTCGATGTGCATCACGTAGAGATTGTGCCGAAGTTTCAATGATGCCCAGTAAGGCAAGTCCTAGAAACCATGCCGCCGGTTCCAGATTAGTGAAGGATCTGTTCGCTTCCTCTTTTTGCTCCCATGATCACATCTAACTCCTGGTTTAAGATGCCTAACCTTCTCCAGCTTAGCTTGAAACTCAACTGCAGTAAATTTGCCAGGCTTGGAGTGGTCATCATGAATGATGGCAAGCTTCGTGTCTCGCCGCAAGCGGTGGCGCTTCGGGAGGAAACGATGGTGCCCAATGTAGCATATTTTGCTCTTTATGGATTTGGACCGAGGATTTTTGTCACAATGAAAGCATGCATAATATCCTTTTGTTGTACGCCCAGACATAGTGTGGCAAGCTGGGTAGTCATGGGTACACCAAAGAACCGCTGCTCGAAGATCAAACATTTCATTTTGAAATGCATCGTAAGAGCGCATACCCTTCCAAAGCTGTTGCAAATCGTCTAGCAGAGGCTCAATAAAGAGATCAAAGTCCTTTCCAGGACTTGATTTGCCAGGGATTAGAAGGCAAAGCATGTAGTTTGATGCATCCATACAATCCCATGGTGGAAGGTTATATGGAAGGGCAAATACAGGCCACATACTGTAGCTCGTGCTCATGGTTCCATAAGGATTGAATCCATCGGTGGCAAGGCCGAGCCTTACATTTCTAGGGTCAGCTGAAAAGTCCTCCCATGTTCTGTCAAAATCCGTCCATGCTTCACCATCAGCTGGATGACTGAGTATACCATCTCTGGGCATTCTCCTTAACTTGTGCCACTGCATGTTCTCCGCTGTTTTACTCGAAGAGAACAATCTCTGCATTCGTGGCGCCAAAGGAAAATGACGCAACACTTTGACAGCCGACAACCTTCTTTCCGGATATTTCCACCTTGAGGCGCCACATGTAATGCAGTTGTCCAGCTTGTCATTGTCCTTCCAGAAGAGAATGCAGTTGTTTTTGCATACGTGTATGCTATCATAGGAAAGTCCAAGCTCCTTCAGATAAGTTTTTGCTTTACGGTATGATCTCGGCAGAGTATTGGGATCCAGCAGTGCATCAGCAAATAGCTTCATCCAATCATCGAAAGCAGTGTTGGTGATCCGGTGATATGACTTGTGATGAAGGAGCTTCACAAAAAATGCAAGCCTGGAGTGTTTACTTCCCGGGTAAAGCTTGTGCATTGCCTCTTCCATTAACTTTGCAAACAATTTCTCATGTTTACCGTCAGTTGGGACATTAGCAGCAATCTGGTCAGCGGTTAATGCATCGCCTGCGTGCTTAAGGTCTTGCAACATATCTGGAACACTGTGACCTCCATCATCATCGCCTTCATCATCCGTATACATATTTTCATTGTCATCACCGGCATGACCACCATTGTTACCACCATTTGGTGGATCTTCAATAATAGCAAGATCAAGTGGCTCTCTATGTTGTATCCACCGAGTATACGTGTGCGACATGCCACTGATGAGTAAGTGGTGATAAAGAAGGCCTACATGTACCGTTCTCCGGTTGAGGCACTTGCGACAGGGGCATGGAACCTCAGCATTCTAGCCATATCCCTCCTTGACAAATCTGACAAACTGTTTCAGGCCAGCTTTCTAGGGTTTAGTAAACTGTCTGCCATGAACAATCCAACTCCTATCCATCTGTTACGAATTAAATAAACAAATCAAACTTCCAGAACAGGCTAGTGATTTTTTAGAACAGTTTTCTTTACAATGAACAAGCCAACTCATATCCATGTGTTGAACAATTAAAACAACAAATCTCATTTTTAGAACAGGCTAGTCATTTATTAGAACTATTTCATTTACCTTGCAACAATCCAACTCCTATCAATCTGTTGGACAATTAAACAAACTAATCACATTTTCTAAGAAGAATAATCCTTTTTCAGAAGATTTTTATGTAGATGAACAATCCAAGTGATATCCATGTGTTGAACAATTAAACAAAGTATTTTTTTACCTTGGCAGACACGGAGACGAGTGAGCTGAGCACGGAGATGGCGCCCGAAAGGGGAGGTACCGAGGTGCGCGGAGATGTCGGCCGGAAGGGGACAACCTTGGAGTGCGAACGCCGAAATGGATGGGGAGACGCCGCCGCCGCATGTGGTGGACCGGCAAAGACAGCGGTGCCCTAGCCGCCACCGCCGCATGTGGTGGACCGGCAAAGGCAGCGGTGCCCTAGCTGCCACCGCCGCATGTGGTGGACTGGATTTCAGATCTGATTTCGAAACCTCCCGGGTGGAGTTCAGGTGAGTGTGTGGGCGGCAAAGAGGTGGGCCCCACAAGTCACTGATAGAATTTTCACTTGTCCAGCTAACACGTGGGGTTCATCGTAGGTGGGTCCACTGGTCAGGGTCCTCTTGGTTGCGTGTTCGAGACCTAGAGGTTTCCATTTTATTGAATTTCTTCGGACTTTATTTTCGCTCCATTTTGTCGGAACCGAAGCGGCACGTAGAGAGAGAGTGGACAAGACAGGTGCAGCTAGAGAGAGACAGAGTGTGCCCCATCGCTGCCTCCGACGAGCTGCTCTCCGGTGAGCTTTCACCGGAAGCAGGTGCAGAACTTATATATTCTCCAATCTCCGGCAAGCTTCCTTCGCGTATATATAGGTGTGCGGCGTGCCAACCGATCTCACGCGTTTTTTGGGCGAATGCAGAGGAGCTTCAGTATCCACGGTCGTGACGACGGCGGAGTGAGGGACTAGTCCTTGAACCTGGGACACGCGCCATCCACAGAGGAGGTGGCGGTCCCGCCAGTCAGAAAACATGCCACGTCGTCTTCCCATGTTTCTGATGGTGTTGATACAATTCGACGGTTCATAGTGGCACATGAATAATATAGTGTACACATAAGGCCACAGTCATAAATTTATATAAAATGAAACCCGGTTTGTTTGGTCTACTACCTGTCCTGATACATTGCCTGATCCGATGGGCAGCCACGACCGATATTTTTAATATATTCGCACTCTTATGCTGAGAACGGAAATAAAGATTGATCGGTTAGTGCAAAGAGTGTCGAATTATTACCATCTCATTGTCGAAATAGGAGATGACTATTTTCATGCGTGCCTGGACTCCCCACCAACTGTCACTGTGCTCTCACTTTTACTTCCCTTCTCCGACTAACCCCACTTCCCCTTGTGTAGCTCTGATGACTGCAAGTGCACATACCGTTTGTAGCTAGTTTCGAAATAAAGATATCGATCCCACAGGGAGCAGTAGGCGAAATACTAAAATGCTCTGAACTAAAACTAAACGAAGTACTTAAGGAATAATTTTGAGATGCAAGAAAAGTAGAATTATTTTTGGGTTTTTGATTGAATGAAGCAATTAAAGTAAAGTAAAACTTAATGCGGAAAGTAAGAATCGCGTGTGTAAAAGAGATTGGAACTGCAATAGGGGAAAAGGCGTTCTCATGGAGTGGTGGATACACCGCTAGCAATTTAGACTAAGCAGTCAAGATTAGTATAACAAATATTCTCATGATATGTATGTATGTTGGAGGAGCTCCATATATGGACAAATAGGCAGCAACCACTGCTCACGTCATCCTTCATAACCACAGCTGACAGATAAACAACATCAATCGTATTATCCTGCTATTAAGGGATTTCTAACGTGGCATGGACATGGCTTTATGAGTTCTCCTTGTTTCCCCAAGTTAGTACGTAAAGAATGGCAACAGCTTTGTAGTCATAGTAAGTGCTATCATCCCTCTGTCTACCAACAAGTAATCCCCTTCATCGTATCCCCATAAGAGGCAAATATTAAGGAGGTGCATAACTCCCAACATCAAGATGAAGATAATTAGCACGTACACAAAATGATGTATAACATACTAATCTCTATCTTATCTCAATCATATGCTAGGGTTTCTCCATCTCCCCAAGAACTAATGATCTACTTAGACATGGAGGCAATCAACATCATGATAATGGTAATGGAAACAATTGTAAATGAATAGTTCTTGTATAAATCCACAACGAGTACGGAAATTACAACAAGATCTAGATGGAGTGAAGATGGGATGGATGGAGATGATGGTGGTACAGCGGTTGATGAAGATGAAGATCGATGCCCTGGCCTCCCAGATCTACGTAGGGCGAAGATGCATCCCTTGGGCAAGTTCCCCCTCCAGATTCCTTCCGGAGGTATGGTTTTTGGCGATTTCTAGGTGTTCTATATGTTGTCTCCCTGATCCAGTTACATGGGGAGAAACTATTTGAGGAGGCGGTGGCGGCGCTAACTATACGACCAGAACTATACGGCCGAAAAATTATTCCCGTCGTATAGTTGGTCGTCAAACCTTCTAGATACCTCGATCGCTTCGGGTTTTCTTCTAGTGTTATTTATATTTCCCAAATAAGAGATTTACATTGTTTTTGACTCCTTTTCTCCCCAATACAATTGCTCCAAGAATTGTGTCCATTGCTATCATCTGTCCTGATCCTGGTGAAAATAGACATAAAATGTGCACGCGGACGCCGTAAAATACCAATATCCTACCACTATAATGCAAACAATAATATAAAAGAAGATGCAAATATGTACTCATCAAGCTCTGCCCCGACGCACCACCTAGGGTGGCCCTGCCGAAGCAGCAGCAGCCGCTATCAAAACTTGGGTATTTGGCTCCTCTAGGGCAGGCCACGAAGCTCTACTTCATGGCCAGTCTCCCATTGCCTTCCCAGGTGGATGATTTTGCTGTGCTGCATCGCTGGCGACTGCGATGTAGGCATCGACAGCAGCGCAGGTGACCAGGGCCAAGCGAGTGCTATGGATAAAGCATGTGGCAACATTACGGCATGCTCTAGGCAGGGGAACAAGGTACGTCTCAAATCGTTCATGGGAGCATGCCGCCGAGGGTACAAACCCTCGAATAGGGTAGAGCCAAGGTCTAAGAACTGTCGCGTCCATGCTTCGGCACGAGCGACCTTACCGCAATGGGGGGCGGTGGGAACACGTCCTCTATGGAAAAGACTATCCATCCAACTTACCGTCGAAGGCCAGAACGCGCTGGTGACCTTCCGTCTACACTCAGCCTGTTAGATTGTTCGACAGCTGGAGCCGACAGTAGGCAACAACTCAGTCAGGAATCCAGGTTCCAATTCACACGGGCCTATGATCCCCGCCATGAGATGCTAGAGTTCACATTCGAAGATATCATTGCGGCGGCACGGATGGTCATACTGAACCGGGACTGGTTCAAGCAAAGCAAACGTGCATGAACGAATGCAGATCTCTTGAAGTTTGGCGAGAAGGAAAAAGATTAGTTGGGGTTGAATGATCACTGAACTTATGTCCTCTCAAGGCAATTGGTCAGCCAACTTTTCTGGTGGATATCTACAGTTTCTTCAGTGAAGAATAGTTAAGTTCAGACTGAAGAATGACTTTTGTAGATGGAATGCTAACGCATTATTATGAAACTAGTAGGAAGTTTACCCCAATTTTGTGCACCTATCACACCCTTTTGTATGGAAGTACTACTGATGTAAACAAATACTATCAGGTATCTATTTATGCAATTACTAGTCGTGATTAAATCTATGTAACTGCCATATTTATCCCAGACAGATAAATTCAGACAACATTTATGTACTGATTTTGCATGGTTTATTCATGCATGTTCCATACAAAAACACGGACCATTTCAAACAAACCTGGGTAAATATTATACTCAAGCAATTCAGGCACAACAGTTTGCATTTTCATCGGAACTGGATCATTTTGAAGACATTATTGCAGGCATGGCCGTGTTGAACATCACCCTCCCAACAAACTGAATCCTAGTGAACAGTCCCAATTACGGGGTTTGAACTAACGATACATTCCTTTAAAACCCCATTTTTCATTTGTCTTGTGTTGTCTGCAAAATGGTCATGTAGTTCACCGTGTTACAAAACTAGTAGACAATGTTATAGGGATCATCAGGAAATGTTCGTTTGAAAGAAGAATCATTTATTGTCTTCTGAATCGCTCATCACTTGGCAAAATAATCTAGCTACCTTGTACTTGAAGAGGAGATGAACTACATTTTCCTGGCAACCATAGAATTGAAATTACCATTTCGTGTCCACCCTCTGTTCAGGAGGTTGTCTTTGGTTATTCACATAAATTATAAAGCACGATGTTCAATACAGATGCATTAGACAGATATACTTCAAATTCATTACGCACACATACTACATCAATTCAAACTATTACATATTTTTAGTCCAGGCTAACTACCTACTCTTCTCTCCATACTACAAATTTATTAGCCAGTAGCCACATATACTACACCAATTCACTAGAGCTATGTTTGCACTCTAGGGAAATCAGAACCACTCGCTTGTCCACGCCCATTTCCCCACTGAAATTGTGTGCGCTATCGCGAAACGGTGGTGGTCATGTGCCATTGATCCTTCCAGGCCAACACTGCAAGTGACAAGGACATTTTCTGGCCACCTCGTCGGGGTCCAAAATTCCATGTACCGATTCCAGAATCTCCTCTAGGTGGATGATGACTAGGTGCTTCCAGCTAAGCTATCATCGTGCCCTGCTTGGAATGTCCACCTCGTACATCTTAGGAACAATGTCCGGATCTTTTAGCCACGCCTTTACCTCGATGATCCATCTGTCGCTCAGCAGCACAATATCCACCAGCTCGCCACCAAGTCTACTAACGACATGCTTGAGGGCCTTTGGCTCCCAATTATCCAATGGGAGGCTGTCAAAGTCGAGTTTGAAAGAGCAATGAAGCTTCCCCAAGCGATTGTCCCACCCATAGGCGCGATGCCAACGCACGAAGCTCATTTTCACCCTGCAACACTCGAAAGAACGGGAAGAATCCATAACACGCTTGGTGTCTGAGGTGTGCTCGAACCAGATGAAAAATTCGAATGGCAACACGCATACCTCAATCTTGACCACATTTAGTCTGATCCCAAAAGGAGAGATGAAAGCTGATGGCAAGTTTGTCGGTGAAACGGCGGGACAGATGCCCAGCATAGTGGCCATGAGAGTGTGGTCGTCGAACTGCTCTGCCATGGCTACCATGCCTGGGGTGCACGATAGCATGCAACCGCACGAGGCCGATCGCCGGCCAGGATCGCCTGACGGGATGCGCTCCGTTGTGCGAGAAGGACTAGCCAGAGGTGACAAACTAAGCCAGGGACGCGAATCTTCGATATGACGGACGATGTGACAGCGACGGCTGTGAGCTTCCATTAGGGGTGTGGGAGGTTGACTGGACATGGCGGGGATGCAAGGAGACCAAGTGCAAGCTCCGATCTGAGACGAGCAGCCGGAGCTGAGAAAAGGTTATGGGGAGGGAAACAGGGGAGAAGAGCATAGCAGAGAAGTAGATCTGGTCCTTGAAGGGGTAAACTAGTCCACGACCGCCAAGGATAACGGGGAATACTGATAGGGCGGGCCAAGAAGGGTTGACCTAACGGCGTATTTGAGTTCAACATTTTTTCATCTAGTTCAAATGAACGTTTTTCTGTTATATTTCTATTCACCCCATTTGGCCCCTCTGGGCAATTGGCGAAGCTACTTTGGCCCCTACGCATGATTACAAGCAACTTGGGCACCTCTATGCACTCGCCCGACAACTTTGAGGCCACAAACCAACAAGCCCCAACCTTGGTCTCACATGTTTATATGAACTAAACTAACAAAAATAAGGGATAAAAGTCCATTTGTGAACCGTCATTGTGGAAGGTCAAAGGGGTAGATCTATGGGGCCCATGTTTTAGGTTTTCACTGGAAACCGAGCACACGAGTGCCATAATCCCTCCGAATCTTGCATGTGGCACTACCATATGTATGGAAGTGTGGTGGGATGTTGATATAGGCAGAACCCAACCCCTAGGTGAGCATATTCACATGCATGCACGATAACACTAGAAAAATAAGGTTTCTACACTGCTAGTAATTGGTGGAAAACTCCATAGGCCGGGTGAACCAGAGGGAAAACCTGTGGAATCAGGGTTCATCCTTGGTATCCCATGTTTCGATGACCTAAACTTACAAGAATAAGGGATAAAAGTCCATTGGTCAATCGTCGTGGTGGAAGGTCAAAGGGGTAGATCTAAGGGGCCCATGATTTAGGGTTTCACTAGAAACCAAGCACACGAGCGCCAGAATCCCTACAAATCTTTCATATGACACTACCATAAGTATGAAAGTGTGGTGTGATGTTGATATACGTAGAACCCAACCCCTGGGTGAGCCTATTTACATGCATGCATGATAACACTAGAAAATTAATTAAGGTTCTATAAACGTAGCTAGAACCCCCCCCCCCCCCCGGGTGAGCCTGGAGGGAATACCTGTGGAATTAGGGGTCAACCTTGGTCTCCTATTTTGCTATGAACTAAACTACAAGAATAAAGGATAAAAGTCCATTAGACAACCGTCATTTTTGCAGGTTAAAGGGGTAGATCTGTAGGGTCCATGCTTTAGGGTTTCGCTGAAAACCAAGCACGTGAGCACCAGAATCCCTCCAAATCTTGCATGTGGCCAACCATATGTATGAAAGTGAGGTGATATAGGCAGAACACAACCCCTAGGTGAGCCTGTTCACATGCATGCATGATAACATAGGAAAATTAAGGTTTTTGCATAGCTAGTTGGTGGAAAACTCCATGGGCCGGGTGAACCCGGAGGGAAAACCTGTAGAATGAGGGGTCAACCATGGTATTCCATGTTGCTATATCCTAAACTAACAAGAATAAGGGATAAAAGTCCATTGGTGAACCGTCGTTGTGGCAGGTCAAAGAGGTAGATATATGGGGCCCATGTTTTAGGGTTTCGTTGGAAACCGAGCACACGAGCACCAGAAATCCCTCCAAATCTTGCGTGTGGCACTCCCATATGTATGAACATGCGGTGGGATGTTTATATAGGCAGAACCCAACCTCTGGATGAGCCTTTTCACATGCATACATGACACTAGAAAAGGTTTTCATGCATATATATATATAGCAGAAACTTCCACACTATGGGTGAACTGGAGGCAAAATTAGGGTTCAACCTTGGTCTGGCATGTTGCTATGAACTAAACTAACAAGAATAAGGGATAAAAATCCATTGGTCAACCATCTTTGTCGCAGGTCACATGGGTAGATCTGTGGGTCCCATGTTTTAGGGTTTTCACTAGAAACCGACAACACGAGCGCTAGAATCTCTTCAAATCTTGCATGTGGCACTACCATATGTATGAAAGTGTGGTGGGATGTTGATATAGTAAGAACACAACCACTTGCTGATCCTGTTCACCTGCATGCAAGATAACACTGGAAAATTAATTAAGGTTCTGCGAACGTAGCTAAAAAAACCCCGGGTGAGCCCGAAGGAAAAACCTGTTGCATTAAAGGTTAACCTTGGTCTCCCATGTTTCTACGACCTAAACTAACAATAAAATGGGCTAAAAGTCCATTGGACAACCGTCGTTGTGGCAGGTCAAAGGGGTAGATCTATGGGGCCCATGTTTTAGTGTTTCGCTGGAAATCGAGCACATGAGCGCTAGAATCCCTCCAAATCTTGAACGTGGCACTACCATATGTATAAAAGTGTGGTGGGATGTTGATATAGGCATAACGCAACCCCTGGGTGTGCCTGTTCACATGCATGGATGAAAATACTAGAAAATTAAGGTTTTTGCACTACTAGTAGTTGTTGGAAAACTCCACGAGCCGGGTGAACCAGAGGGAAAACCAGTGGAATCAAGCTCAACCTTGGTATCCCATGTTGCTATGACCTAAACTAACAAGAATAAGGGATAAAATTCCATTGGTGAACCGCTGTTGTGGCAGGTCAAAGGGGTAGATAGTTGGGGCCCATGTTTTAGGGTTTCGCTAGAAATCGAGCACACAAGCCCGAGAATCCCACCAAATCTTGTATGTGGCACTACCGTATGTATGAAAGTGTGCTGGTAGCTTGATATAGGCAGAACCCAACCCTTGGGTGAGCATGTTCACATGCATGCATGATATATAACACTGGAAAAAGGTTTTCACACGTATATATACATGGAAACTGATGAGGGCAAACCTCTAGGGTGGCCCGATCTTCACGGATCTCGTGGTCAAATCGATGGGAAAGCAAGGGGAAAGCGAGAAGGTAGCGGAAGCGGACGCACACCTTGCGAAGAACACGATGAACACACGCAAAACACACACGATACAAGGCTGATTGCTCTCACCGGTGGCCACCGGTCCGATAGAATCCTCGCAAGGAAAGATCGGTCAACGTGCTCCCGTCAATCCCAAGCGGAGAGGGAAGAACACCTTGGAGAGGGTCTTGATGTCTTGGCAAAGGGACACCGATGCCAAGGCCTTGTACAACGAGGGAGGCGCGATGCAAACTCCAACGAGGTGGTGACGATAGTCGATCCCCTTTGGTAGAAGGGGATGAGGAAAAACTAGAGATTCCACAAAGGGGGTTGTCTTTAGTCTATCATCTATGCCTTAGGGATACATGAGGGGGTGGGGGCTCTATTTATAAGCCAACCACAAGTTTAGGGGTAGTTTGGGCATAAAACTAGGGTTTGGTGTGAAATAGAGGGGTACATGGGCCAAGGGCCCAGCTGTTGGCTCGCAGGCCCATCACATGGGCCGGACAGTCCGGGTCGGAGTGACCGGACAGTCCGGGGTAGCTGGACACTCCGGGTAGTGTCCAAACTGGCCTTCTGAATGTCCATGTCAGGTTGGGGCTGGCGCAGGCCGGACACTCCGACCGAGTCTCACCGGACACTCCGGCTGCGCCGGACACTCTAGCTAGTTCCAGGCAGACTCTCCGGGGCGATGACGGCGGAGACTCTCGTTCTGGAGCTGGCTGCTCCTAGTCCATCTTCTTGGTTGACTTGGGGACGATCTTGGGGACTTGGTGTTGTGGATGTAGTAGCATCCGCAGGACGGGCTACATCAGCTGCCCCCCCTTCAAAAAGAGTCGTCCTCGACTCTTCATGCTCATCCTAAGAAGATGATGTCGAGAGACCTTCTTGATCCTGGGGTTCACCATGTAGTTGTCTCGAGAAGCTTGATGTGGCAACTCTTCAATGTTCCTTCACCTTCCATGAAGCCTACAAAGCTCACAACAAAAGCGAAGCAACACTCAAAGAGTAGCCAATTCATGAAGATTATAACATGAGTCCTCAAGTAGAAGGAAGTCACCTTATGATATAGAGATAGCTCATTGAAGGATAGCCCTAGGTAACTCTCTCCGATTCGTCTTGTCAACTCTTTGTCCATAGAGGTTGACACGTATGCAATTGTACCTTCACACAACAAAGACCAAGCAACATATGTTTGTGTGTGATAGAGGAGCATGTCATTTGTGGCATGTCCATTCTTGTTCACAACACTATTAGCACAACTCAAGTATCGCCAACGAAATGTGTATGCAAGGTCAAAGTGCATAGAAGTTAATTGAACATCATCCAAATGTGGGAACTCAAAAACTCCATATAACATCTTAGTGTGGCACTCAAAGCAAGTGACTAAAATCTTGATCAACATCTTTGATGCAAGCTAGGAGAATTCGGCAAAAACACATGAGGAAGAATATCCAAAGCAACAACATTATGTGTGCAAACCAACCATTGGAAAGAACAATTGTTCAATATGTTGGATGCCATACACATATCATCAAAATCCAAAATCATGGGGGTATGAGTATCGCAAGCGGTAGCAAAAACAACATGTTTGCAAACAAACCATATGAAAGAGCAAGTGGTCCTTATGTTTGTTGCAACAAAAATACGAGAGACTTGGAAGCTCTCATGACAATACATGCTCAAAATGGCATTATGGTTGCACACAAAACATTGGAAAGAGAAATTGTTCAACATTTTTGTGGCAACACATAAAGTATCAATATCCAAAAGCAATGAGACATGATTGTCACAAGGTGAAAGAATACCATCAACATGCTTGCAAGAAAACCATAGGAAAGAGCAATTTTTCAACATGAAAGATGCAAAGCATGCAAAAGGTATCAGAGCTGGGTTCGATCTTGAACTCATGTGGGGGATGCTCTCTAGAGCTCTTTTTGTCAACTCGTGCTCAACCGAGGTTGACATTCTTGTGCGGGTACCTACACACATCATAGATAAAAGGAAGAATGTGTGTGATGGTAGAGAAATACATCATCCATCATGACATATCTCTTCTTGTGCACATCACCATTAGTGTCAATCAAGTATGAAAAATATGCATGGTGAGTATGCAAGTGGGGAACATGCTTATCATGGCAATCATCAAAATCTCCAAAATTTGAGAAAGCCATGGGGGCCATCTCATATAAACCATATGAGAATTATTGTTGCAAGCAAAACAAGTGAAAGAGCAATTATTCAACTTATTGCAAGAAACGGGAGAGATTGTAAAACATTCATGACAAAGCATGGTTCGAGGGGTACCATTGGTAACATCATTGCAAGCAAAACATTGGAAAGAGCAATTGTTCAACAAAGTGCAAGCAATGATATCATCAACGTAACGTTTAGAGCATGGCATGTCTATGGCAACATCATCACAATCAAATAATTTCACATGCTCAACATTATGCAAAGGCAAAGTATCACATGGAAATAGCAATGAAGCATATGTGATATCACAAACATCATCCATAGCATGCCAATCATCACAAGTCATCATGTCCACTAGTGGGATCATGGCATCATCAACACCCTTATTTTTACCTTATACATACCTCTCATATGAAGTGGGTGTTGTGGTAGCATTGGCCTCCATGTGGGTGACTTCTTCATCCAATATGGGGATGGCATCATCTTCATCCACCATGTACATCTTCTTGGTTGGAGGCATCATCATCTCCAAGCTTGGCGCTCCTTTATCCATGGAACCTAGCATATCATGGGATAACACACTAGAGGTAGAGGGTAAGTCGTTAGAAATCAAAGTGGTCTCACATGACCTATCAACTACCACTCTCAACTCACTCGGTGTATCACTCATGCCCTCCAAATGGAAGCACTCAATCTCACGTATGGTGGAGTCACTCATCTCACTCTTGTTTTCACTCAAGTGGGCTAAGTGGCTCTCATACTCACATGGGATTGGTACCACATCATCACTCAAGCATGTAGGGGTAGGCTCGGATCTCTCAACTCCATGCGCCTCCTTTGGTGAAGGGAAAATCCCATGCTCACCATTCTTGACCTTGTCGTCGCCATCTTGTGGTAGTGGTGGAAGTAGGCTCATGTTGTTGTCGAGAGCGGTGCTCGGATCGACTTCATCACATATGTGGCCTTGGCTTCCTCCATCTTGAAGTGTACACTCTTGGCGTGAATCTTGATGGCGTGGAGGAGAGCTTGCTCTTGGTGCCCTTTTGGTGGTGGCACGAGTAGTTGAAGGCGCCTTATGATGGTGTCGACAGAGGTAATTGGCGTGCCTTGCCAAAGGTTGATGTAGATGGCGCACTTGGTTATCCACATGATGCTCACGACGATGCTCCTTGTCCTTGGCACTCTTCTTGGTGAGGCATTGTAATGAGCGCAAAGCATCATTAGTCTTGGCCATCATGCTCATGGTTTTGGCGAAGTTGTTGTCCATGTCGCTCTTGAAGTTGTTGAGGGAGCTTTTGAACTTGTCCATGTGGTGGTGGACCTTGGCGCTCTCGAGGTGGCTCCCTCTTGGTCGATGTGACTTGAGGAGCTTGTCGTTGATGTTCTTGAAGTCTTCCATGCTTGGGGAGTTATTGTTGTTGTAGAACTCCATATCACCCAAGCATGTGGAGCCATTGTCGGTGTAGTGCTCCATCATGTCATCCATGCTTGTGGAGGCGTAGGCATGGTGGCTCATCGTGGATTCTTCATAGATATCATCCTTGGTTTCGGAGTTCCTAGACATGTTTCACAAGACCAAGTGGTGTATATGGAAGTGGTAGGACGGTTAGGGATGCAACGTCAAACCTTACTTTACCTTGGAAGATAGTATCGTGCAAGTGGCAACACTTGAGAGCAATCAAAACCAAGCAAAGTGAAGTTCACGCGGAACACCAAAACCAACTAACCACTAAAAAACACACACACACAAAGCTTATGGTGGATAGGTATGGAAGGTGGCGTGTCCAAGAACCAATCCGAACTCAAGATATTGTAATGGCAAGTAAAGAACCACGATGATCACAAAGCAAAACAAGTCAATCCACAAGATAGGAATATATACAAGGAAACACACAAGGTGGGATAAATGGGACTTGTGCGACGGAGAAAGTGAGCTAAGAACCAAATGATTACCTAGCGAAGACTATAAGCTCGTGTCGCACAAGTGCAAGGAGAGACGCTAGTTCGATTGCAATAAATTGGTGGGCTACAAGATATGCACCATAAGTACCACCTATTTGATGTTCATCGAGCTTGCGCTTCCTATTCTATGAGGCACTTGTTTCTTTCTTTCTTTTTCTTCTTTTTCTCTTTTTCTATTTTTTTCTCTTTTTCTTTTCTTTTTCACTTGCCCCTTCCTTGTGCCAACAACTATACAAGATAACTATATGAGATAGCGCGCTCACAACTTTTGCTCGGAATTCTACAAGGTATCAAATGTGCATAGCCCAAGCAATCATAGGAGGAACTAGTCTCAATAGGTGTTTGTTGAACGCAAAGATAGTGTAGCTCACAAAAGAAAGCAAGTGGGGAGAAGTCGCGGAATTTTTATACCTTTCGTCGCCGATCTTCACCCTTTATTGGTGGATTCCGCCTTGCTCACGGAATTTGGATGGAGTATATAGCATGAACCATGGATATGATGATGTAGAGCTCCTTCTCCTCTTCAAACCGAGCTAAAGAACACCAAAATCCGAGTTCGTATGCAAAAGTTATGCTCAAAACCGTGAAGCAGATTTTTCTGTTAGCAGGGGGACGGACAGTCCGGTGCGCGTAGGCCGGACAGTCCGGCCGGGCCGGATATTCCGGTCAGTTTAGGCCGGAAACTCCGGTGGGGCGGATATTCCGGTCCGTTTTGGCCGGACAGTCCGGTCCGGTCGAACCAGAACTTCCAGAACACGAACGGGACGAGTTTTGGCGGAAAAACTGGGACCAAAACCTCAAATTGATGGGGGAAAACAAGGAATTAAGCCATGGGAACGCAGGGGAAGGTAGATCAACAAGTTTAGCAAGTAATCCACGGATCAAAACCTACCAAAACGCACTCCAATCACAGATCGATCCAAAACACGAAATTGGGGCTATTTTTTGGGGATTTTCGAATTTATGGGGGAAAAGACCAAATCGAGGAGAAATCCGTGGCAACCAAAAGCTGCTGATACCAGATGATGAGGGCAAACCTCTAGGGTGGCCCGATCTTCACGGATCTCGTGGTCAAATCGATAGGAAAGCGAGGGGAAAGGGAGAAGGTAGCGGAAGCGGACGCACACCTCGCGAAGAACACGATGAACACACGCAAAACACACACGATACAAGGCCGATTGCTCTCACCGGTGGCCACCGGTCCGATAGAATCCTCGCAAGGAAAGATTGGTCGACATGCTCCCGTCAATCCCAAGCGGAGAGGGAAGAACACCTTGGAGAGGGTCTTGACGTCTTGGCAAAGGGACACCGATGCCAAGGCCTTGTACAACGAGGGAGGCGCGATGCAAACTCCAACGAGGTGGTGACGATAGTCGATCCCCTTTGGTAGAAGGGGATGAGGCAAAACTAGAGATTCCACAAAGGGGGTTGTCTTTAGTCTATCATCTATGCCTTAGGGATACATGAGGGGGTGGGGGATCTATTTATAGGCCAACCACAAGTTCAGGGGTAGTTTGGGCATAAAACTAGGGTTTGGTGCGAAATAGAGGGGTACATGGGCCAAGGGCCCAGCTGTTGGCTCGCAGGCCCATCACTTGGGCCGGACAGTCCGGGTCGGAGTGACCGGACAGTCCGGGGTAGCCAGACACTCCGGGTAGTGTCCGCGTAGTGTCCGAACTGGCCTTCTGAATGTCCATGCTAGGTTGGGGCTGGGGCAGGCCGGACACTCCGGCCGAGTCTCGCCGGACACTCCGGCTGCGCCGGACACTCCGGCTGGTTCCAGGCGGACTCTCCGAGGCGATGACGGCGGAGACTCTCGTTCTGGAGCTGGCTGCTCCTAGTCCATCTTCTTGGTTGACTTGGGGACGATCTTGGGGACTTGGCGTTGTGGATGTAGTAGCGTCCGTAGGACGGGCTGCTTCAGAAACTCAAGCAACGACCAGAGGCAAAACTAGGGTTCAACCTTGGTCTCCTATGTTGCTATGACCTAAGCTAATAAGAATAAGGGACAAAAGTCCATTGGTCTACCATAATGCTGGTAGGTCAAACGGGTAGATCTGTGGGGCCGATGTTTTAGGATTTCGCTAGAAACAAAGCACACGAGCACCAGAATTCCTCCAAATCTTGCATGTGGAACTACCATATGTATGAAAGTGTGGTGGGATGTTTTTATAGGCAGAACCGAACCCTTGGGTTAGCTTGTTAACATGCATGCATGATAACACTAGAAAATTAATGTTTTTGCACTTCGAGTTGGTGGAAAACTGAGCGGGTCGGGTGAACTAGAGGGAAAACCTGTGCAACCAGGGTTCAACCTTGGTATCCCATATTGCTATGACCTAAACTAATAAAAATAAGGAATAAAAGTCCTTTGGTAAACCTTCGTTGTGGCAGGTCAAAGGGGGTAGATCTGTGGGGCCCATGTTTTAGGGTTTTGCTAGAAACTGAGCCCACGAGTGCAAGAATCCCTCCAAATTTGCATGTGGCACTACCATATGGATAAAAGTGTGGTGGGATGTTGATATAGGAAGAAACCAACCCCTAGGTGAGCCTGTTTACGTGCATGCATAATAACACTGGAAAATTAATTAAGGTTTTGCAAACATAGTTGGAAAACCCTCGGGTGATCCCGGAGGGAAAACCTTTGGAATTAGGGGTCAACATTGCTGTCCCATGTTGCTATGACCTAAAATAACAAGAATAAGGGATAAAAGTCCATTGGACAACTGTCTTTGTGCCAGGTCAAAGGGGTGGATCTATGGGGCCCATGTTTTAGGGTTTCACTGGAAACCGAGCACATGAGCGCCAGAATCCCTCCAAATCTTGCATGTGGCACTACCATATGTATAAGAGTGTGATGGATGCTGATATAGGCATAACCCAAACCTTGGGTAAGCCTGTTCACATGCATGCATGATAACAATAGGAAATTAAGGTTTCTTCACTACTAGTTGGTGGAAAACACCGCACACCGGGTGATCCTAGAGGGAAAACCTGTGGAATCAGGGGTCAACCTTGGTCTCCCATGTTGCTATGACCTAAACTAACAAGAAAAAGGGATAAAAGTCCATTGGTCAACCGTCATTGTGGCAAGTCAAAGGGGTAGATATGTGGGGCCCATGTTTTAGGGTTTCGCTTGAAACCGAGCACACGAGCGCCAGAATCCCTCCAAATCTTGCATGTGGCACTACCATATGTATGAAAGTGTGGTGGGATGTTGATATAGGCAGAACCCAACCCTTGGGTGTACCTGTTCACATGCATGGATGAAAATACTAGAAAATTAAGGTTTCTGCACTACTAGTAATTGTTGGAAAACTCCGTGGGTCGAGTGAACCAAAGGGAAAACCTATGGAATCAGGTTCAACCTTGGTATCCCATGTTTATATGACCTAAACTAACAAGAATAAAGGATAAAATTCCATTGGTCAACCATCGTTGTGCCAGGTCAAAGGGGTAGATCTATGGGGCCCATGTTTTAGGGTTTCGCTAGAATGCTAGCACACAAGCCCTAGAATCCCACCAAATGTTGTATGTAGCACTACCATATGTATGAAAGTGTGGTGGGATGTTGATATAGGGAGAACCTAACCCCTGGGTGAGCATTTTCACATGCATGCATGATATATAACACTAGAAAAAGGTTTTCACGCGTATATATACATGGAAACTCCAACAACGGCCGAAGGAAAAACTAGGGTTCAACCTTGGTCTCGACGAGGATATATACAGGGATTATGATGATTCTGACTACTTGAACTGGAAGGAAATATTGAGTCAAATCAATAATGACTATCAGGTGAATTCATTCCTAGTTGACCATGATGCTTTCATTTATAAGAACTTTATACTACCTAAGTCTATGCATTTATGTATGATCAGGTTTGTTGGAGAAACAAGCATGGCGCGAGGAGGAGAATGGCTACAAGAGGAGCCCGGCATGATGATCATCCGAGGATGCGCGGGGGAGGAGCGGGAGGAAGGTGCAAGAGAAGATCATCAAAATGAAGGCGACCGAGAGTTAGAAGGCGAACAAGAAGGAAGGTTCAATTCGGACGGACTTAAGTTCTGAAATTGAAACGGACGTGGTTTCCACAAACCAACTCCAAATTAAGCACATAAGTACTTGTTGGAAAGATAATTCCGATATCTGTCCAACGGGTACTTGCACGTCTCCCAGTTTGTTATGATCTGTGCGCAGCAACCAAAACAAGTCGACATGCGTTTTCTGCCAGTTTACAAATAGAGTCCTTTTAAGTTAGGAAAGTTAGAGATATGTTTGGTTTTGACCCCAACTCTATGTTGGATGTCCAGCAGTCTTTATATATGCCTGTAAATCATGGTTTTTAGGTTTTAGACCACGTTAAAATATTTTGGAGTTGTTTCTTTCATAGAACCTCTAGAATTACCCTGTGTTCGAATCTACCAACTATAATTGAGTGTGATCTGTTGTTCCATCGGGAATTAGTAGATTGCATACTATCGTTCGTGGTCACGGCTCCGTGCGCAAGAGTGTGGTGTTGTGAATATCCTACAAGGTTCGATAGCTCTTGCATTGGCATCAGGGATCGAGCGGGAGAGATCATAGCTACACACTAGTTATCTACCATCCACCATTACCATCGACAAGAGCTTCTTGAGAAGATCGGGCCACCCCATATCATATTGGTATCAGATTTCCTCGTTGCCTCGGTAAGCATCCACAAATCCATCCATAGATTAGAGAGTGTTTTTCGTCCTATACAGAAAAAGGCCCACAAAAATAGTTGCCATAGCCTAGATTACATCGTATTCGAATAATAGTTGCTGGTCGTGTTCCTCTATTAGATTAGATCTAGATCTATTCTTCGTAGATCTAGTTTTTGCTTTCATACGTGTTCCCCATCTTTGTTTTCCGCCACCATCAAGTCAGATCCGAATTCAACATAAGAGTCCTAGTTGTGTACTACTTGGAAAGTCGGAACTGCAAAAAAAATAAAAATTGCCGACTCTGCCGTGGCGTAGAAAACGCCCGTTTTGCCATGATGTCCTGTTCCGCCACGGATCCGATTTCTGCCATGCACGATTTCGTCTTTGTTTTTTCTGCTGGCACAAGTTCTCGCATGAGGTCAGATTCTCCTTACGGCACAGCTTTTGGCCGTTTTTCACAGCCATGTACCATATAAAAAAATTGAAATTTTGCAATTTTCCAAACCTTACTATAGCCATTCTATTTCATAAGTGTAGGAACTTTCCCATTGAGACTAGTTTCCGCTCTTACAGGCTGCTCGTAGGGTTTTGGTGTTGTGCTTTATAATTTGGCCGTGTGTGACATATATTCGAAAAAAAAGAAAGCATATAGCAAAAGAAAAAGCAAAAAGCAAAAAGAGAAAGAAGCTATACAAAATAAAAAAAAGGAGAAATTGAGCAAGAGGCCTAGTGATATCTTTGTGCACCGGTAGATTGAGCAATCTTGTGCCTGTTTACTTTGAGCTTTGCTA
This sequence comes from Avena insularis, assembly GCA_023614405.1. Taxonomy (NCBI): domain Eukaryota; kingdom Viridiplantae; phylum Streptophyta; class Magnoliopsida; order Poales; family Poaceae; genus Avena; species Avena insularis. The sequence continues at coordinate 357,912,502 of CM042694.1, forward strand.
GTGTCTCTCCAGCGTAGTGCCACACCCTTCATAGTTGCATTGCCATGTTTATCTCCACGTGTGTGTTTCTTGGGTTTTTGTACGATCAGCACTAGGACTAGTTTGCGGTGTAGATAGGATACCATACCTATAGCTCCACCATAAATAACATGTGTGCCCTGCGATCGTTCTCTGTACCCTTGATATTCACTTCATCACATCAGTGCATCAGTCTTTGAATTCGAATTGGTAAGCATCACTATTCACTTTGGAACGGTAAGATCTGCTTTCTTGTCAGTTTTTGAGTGAGTTGTGAGTCTGCCACCAAAACAATTTTGTGTTTTTGCACTAATGTACTAATCATGACTTCTACTAGTGTTGATGTGATGCAGAAATCAGATGATGTCTACCATGACTATTTAGCTATTGTGGTTGGCATGGCATATGATCCAACAACAACCAAGTGGCGATTGGAAAGTTCCGCCACACCCGCAGAATATCAGATTTGAGAAATTGATATGGGATCTGGTTTTGCGAGATGTCGTACTTTTGATAGCAAGTTTAATGGCCATATAGAATACAGTCTTGCTCACCGACGTGTGGATGAAGAGGTAGCTCGTTGGTGGAAGGATGCAAGGATTGTGTATGGTGTCATGGGTAAAAAAATCCTTTTGGAAGATTTCAAGCAATTTCTACGTTCTATGTTTTTGAACAACTACAAATGGCCTATTCCAGAAATTTTGAGAGTGGACACTAATGAGACATGTGAGTTGTCTACTAACGTAATCATGTCTACTCCTAGTGTTGTATCTTGTGATGTACAGGTTGCTTTTGAAGAAAGGGAGCCGCCTATTTTACAACCTGCATCACACGATATGGTATTGTCACTTGAGGAGGATGTCGTAGTACCTACTACAGCTGAGAAGATTGTTGATGACATTGGTACTGTTTTGGCGATTCAGCCAACATGTGCGACATATTATGAGTTTATTCCTTTACTGAAGCCTTCTTGTGACTTGCCTTGCAATAATGTTACAGCACCATGTGATAGTTTACCAAATTCGAATTTTGATCATGTGGTACTGATTACACATAAGGAAATACTTGCTCGAATACCTCCTACTGATATTGTGTATTCCATCATGCTAAATGAACCTATGAATATGAGTAGTGCTGTGGATAAGATTTCTGAAATATGAAATCTAGCACATATTCTCCTTGTTTCACTTTCAATCTGATTGGTGAATATAGCATGCATGAAAATTTTCTTGTGGATCACATATGCATTACTTGTGATAGAATCGCTGAACTAAAACATGTTGTTTTCAGCCATACATGTTGTGTGTCGATGACTTTGTGTTGTGGGATATATGCTAAAATTTGTGATAATATGAAACTAAAGTCAGATCTAGTTGATATAATGCATCCAACACAAGTAATTTTACCTATGTTGGATCATTGTAATCTTGCTAGAATAGAACCCAAGTTTTCATATTCGTTGTGTTTGTCCCAAAATTCATTGTCTAGTTGTGCTAATGCTTTATACTTCACTTATATTTGCAAATTGAGTTGCATTTTACATACTGGACAACATGGTCATGTTCATAATAATCAGAGTAGCGCAGTTGAAGCATGGCATGATTCAATTTGGTTTTCAGACATATTGAATTGGTTTGATCTTGTTCACAAATTTGATCATAAATCTTCTTTGAGAAAACTGAATTTAATATTGAAAAACATGACTATCTATTTAGTTGTTTTTCACCATGATCATGATTCTTTGTACTTCACATATACCTGCAATTTAAGTTGCTTGAGGTATACTGGACATACTTTTCATGTGAACAACAATAATACAACATGTTATATATACATATACTTTGCATACACGTTGTTCTTTTTTTTCTCCCACTTTCAGCTTACCTAAAGCCGAGGACGCCTTTTCATGAAGAAAGGGAGGATGATGAGGATATATACAGGGATTATGATGATTCTGACTACTTGAACTGGAAGGAAATGTTGAGTCAAATCAATAATGACTATCAGGTGAATTCATTCCTAGTTGACCATGATGCTTTCATTTATAAGAACTTTATACTACCTAAGTCTATGCATTTATGTATGATCAGGTTTGTTGGAGAAACAAGCATGGCGCGAGGAGGAGAATGGCTACAAGAGGATCCCGGCATGATGATCGTCCGAGGATGCGCGGGGGAGGAGCGGGAGGAAGGTGCAAGAGAAGATCATCAAAATAAAGGCGACCGAGAGTTAGAAGGCGAACAAGAAGGAAGGTTCAATTCAAACAAACAGAAGTTCTGAAATTGAAATGGACATGGTTTCCACAAACCAACTCCGAATTAAGCACATAAGTACTTGTTCGAAAGATAATTCCGAGATCTTTCCAATGGGTACTTGCACGTCTCCCAGTTCGGTATGATCTGTGCGCAGCAACCAAAACAAGTCGACAGACGTTTTCTGCCAGTTTACAAATAGAGTTCTTTTAAGTTAGGAAAGTTAGAGATATGTTTGGTTTTGACCCCAACTCTATGTTGGACGTCCAGCAGTCTTTATATAGGCCTGTAAATCATGGTTTTTAGGTTTTAGACCACGTTAAAATATTTTGGAGTTGTTTCTTTCATAGAACCTCTGGAATTACCCTGTGTTCGAATCTACCAACTATAATTGAGTGTGATCTGTTGTTCCATCAGGAATTAGTAGATTGCATACTACCGTTCGTGGTCACGGCTGCGTGCGCAAGAGTGTGGTGTTGTGAATATCCTACAAGGTTCGAGAGCTGTTGCATTGGCATCAGGGATCGAGCGGGAGAGATCATAGCTACACACTAGTTATCTATCATCCACCATTACCATCGACAAGAGCTTGCTGAGAAGATCGGGCCACCCCATATCAGTTCTCCTATGTTGCTATGACCTAAACTAATAAGAATAAGGGATAAATGTCCATTGGTCTACCATAATTGTGGCATGTCAAATGGGTAGATATGTGGGGTGGATGTTTTAGGATTTCGCTGGAAACAAAGCACACGAGCACTAGAATTCCTCCAAATCTTGCATGTGGCACTAGCATATGTATGAAAGTGTGGTGGGATGTTTTTATAGGAAGAACCGAACCCTTGGGTTAGCCTGTTCATTTGCATGCATGGTAACACTAGAAAATTAAGGTTTTTGCAATTCTAGTTGGTGGAAAACTCCACGGGTTGGGTGAACTAGAGGGAAAAGCTATGCAACCAGGGTTCAAACTTGGTATCCCATGTTGCTATGACTTAAACTAATAAGAATAAGGGATAAAAGTTCAGTGGTCAACCTTTTGTGGGAGGTCAAAGGGGTAGATCTGTGGGGCACATGTTTTAGGGTTTTGCTAGAAACTAAGCACACGAGTGCAAGAATCCCTCCAAATTTTGCATGTGGCACTATGATATGGATGAAAATGTGGTGGGTGTTGATATAGGAAGAAAACAACCCCTACGTGAGCCTTCTCACATGCATGCATAATAACAGTGGAAAATTAATTAAGGTTATGCAAACGTAGCTGGAAAACCCCCGGGTGAGCCCGGAGGGAAAACCTTTGGAATTAGGGGTCAACATTGGTCTCCCATGTTTCTATGACCAAAAATAAAAATAATAATGGATAGAAGTCCATTGGACAACCGTCGTTGTGCTAGGTCAAAGGGGTAGATCTGTGGGGCCCATGTTTTAGGGTTTCGCTGGTATCCGAGTACACGAGCGCCAGAATCCCTCCAAATCTTGCATGTAGCACGACCATATGTATAAAAGTGTGTTGGGATGTTGATATAGGCATAACCCAACCCTTGGGTAAGCCTGTTCACATGCATGCATGATAACACTGGAAAATTATGGTTTCTTCGCTGCTAGTTGGTGGAAAACACTACGGGTCGGGTGATCCCAGAGGGAAAACCTGCGGAATCAGGGGTCAACCTTGGTCTCCCATGTTGCTATGACCAAAACTAACAAGAATAAGGGATAAAAGTCCATTGGTCAACTATCGTTGTGGCAAGTTAAAGGGGTAGATATGTGGGGCCCATGTTTTAGGGTTTTACTGGAAACCGAGCACACGAGCGCCAGAATACCTCCAAATCTTGCATGTGGAACTACCATATGTATGAAAGTGTAGTGGGATGTTGATATAGGAACCCAACCCCAGGGTGTGCATGTTCACATGCATGCATGAAAATACTAGAAAATTAAGGTTTCTTCACTACTAGTAATTGTTGGAAAACTCCATGGGCCGGGTGAACCAGAGGGAAAACCTGTGGAATCAATATTGTGGGCTAACTTCGTCGGTGGCCCGATCTTCATGGATCTCGTGGTCAAATCGATGGGAAAGCGAGGGAAAGCGAGGGGAAAGGGAGAAGGTAGCGAAAGCGGACTCACACCTCGCGAAGAACATGATGAATACACGCAAAACTCACACACTACAAGGCCGATTGCTCCCATCGGTGGCCACCGGTCCGATAGAATCCTCACAAGGAATGATCGGTTAACGTGCTCCCTTGATACCAAGCGGAGAGGGAAGAACACCTTGGAGAGGGTCTTGATAACTACGCACATGCACTCGTAAATGTAGGCCTTGTACAAAGAGGGAGGCGCGATGCAAACTCCAAGGTGGTGACGATAGTCAGTCCCCTTTGGTAAGGGGATGAGGCAAAACTAGAGATTCCACAAAGGGGGTGTCTTTAGTCTATCATCTAAGCCTAGGGATACATGAGGGGTGGAGGCTCTATTTATAGGCCAGCTACTTACATAGGGGTAGTTTGGGAATAGAACTAGGGTTGCAACATAATAAGGGGGTACATGGGTTGTGGCCCAGATCTAATGCACACAAGCACTATTGTGTCCGGTAGTACCAGACTACATGACCGATAGTACCGCTTGTGGGCGGTAGTACTGCAAGCTGGTATCGGGGCATCTATAGGCGATGGCGCGGGCTTCAGTAGTGGCTAGTAGTACCACTGATGCCGAGCGGTAGTACCGGGGTGTGGTAGTACCGTTGGTGGGACTGGTAGTACCGCTCGTCCATGTCTCTTCCTTCTCCTCATCCAAGCGCTCGTCTTGTGGGACTTGATGTTCCTGCATTCCTCCGTTGTCTCCGTACTTGGCGATGTGAACCTATCATGGTCGTAGGACGGAGTATGAAGTAGAATACCATTCCAATAGGGTAGGAACTAGACTCTCATAGAGGATAGGATTCACCTTTGAAGTCCATGATGACTTGGCATAAGTTGGAGACCATGATGTGGTAACGACCGTTGGTCGGGCTACATCATCTCTCCCCCTTCAATAAGAGTCGTCCTCAACTCTACATGCTCATCACAAAGTAAAATAGGTCGAGATACATTCTTGATCCTGGGGTTCACCATATAGTCATCCTTAGTGAGATTGACTTGACAACACTTCTATGTTCCTTCTCCTTCCATGAAGCCTACAAACCTCACCACAAAAACAAAGAAACACTCAAAACATAGCCAATTCATGAAGATTATAGCGTGGGTCCTCAAGTAGAAGGAATTCACCTTATAGTGTATAGATAGCTCGATGAAGGGCAACCATAGATAACTGTCTTTGGTTCGTCTTTTCAACACATGGTATAGAGAGGTTGATGCATATGCAATTGTACCTTCACACAACAAACAACAAGTAACATATGTTTGTGTGTGATAGAGGAGCATGTCAAAGGTAAACCTCGTGGGTGCCAAGACTAAATATCATGGGAATATGAATATCCCAAGTGGACGCAAAAGCAACGTGTTTGTAAACAAACCTAATGAAAGAGTAAGTGGTCCTTATGTTTGTTGCAACAATACGAGATACTTGGAAGCTCTCATGACAATAAATGCTCAAATTGGCATTATGGTTGCACACAAAACATTGGAAAGAGAAATTGTTCAATTTTTTGTTGTGACACACAAAGCATCAATATCCAATAGCAATGAAACATGATTGTCACAAGGTGAAAGAATACCATCAACATGCTTGCAAGCTAACCATAGGAAAGAGCATTTTTTTCAACATGAAAGGTGCAAAGCATGCAAAAGGTATCAGACCTGGGTTCGATCTTGAACTCACTTGTGGGATGCTCTCCGGAGCTCTTTTTGTCAACTCATGCTCAACCGAGGGTGACATTCTTGTGCGGGAACTTACACACATTAAAGACAAAAGGAAGAATGTGTGTGCATGGTAGAGAAACACATCACCATTAATGTCAATCAAGTGTAAAATAGATGCATGGTGAGTGTGCAAGTGGGGAACATGCTTATCATGGCATTTACCAAAATCTCCAAAATTGGAGAAAGCTATGGGGGTTATCTCAATAGACAACATATGATAATTATTGTTGCAAAAAAAACAAAGTGAAAGAGCAAGTATTCATCTTAATGCAAGCAATGGGAGAAATTTTAAAACATCCATGACAAAGCATGATCCGAGAGGTACCATTGTTATCATCATTGCAAGCAAAACATTGGAAAGAGCAATTGTTCAACAAGTGCAAGCAATGATGTCATCAACGTAACGTTTAGAGCATATCATGTCTATGGAAATATCATGACAATAAAAGGAATCCACATGGTCATCATGATGCATATAAAAATCAACACATGGGAATAAGAGAGGGACATATGTCATGTCACAAGTATCATCCATAGCATGCAAATCATCACAAATCATCATGTCCACTAGTGGGATCATGGCATCATCAACACCCGTATTCTTAACTTGTTCATACCTCTCATATGAAGTGGGTGTTGTGGTAGTATTGGCCTCCATGTGGGTGACTTCTTCTTATGGGGATGGCCTTAGCTTTATCCACCATGTTCATCCTCTTGGTTGGAGGCATCATCATCTCCAAGCTTGGCACTGCTTGATCCATGGAACCTAGCACATCATGAGAAAACACACTAGAGGTAGAGGGTAAGTCATTAGAAATCAACGTGGCCTCACATGACCTATTGACTACCACTCTCAACTCACTTGGTGTATCACTCATGCCCTCAAAGTGGAAGCACTCAATCTCACGTATGGTGGAGTCACTCATCTCACTCTTGTTCTCACTCAAGTGGGTTAAGTGGCTCTCATACTAACATGGTATTTGTTGAGGGCAAACCTCTTGGGCAGCCCAATATTTCACGAATCCCTTTCAAATCGAGGGGGAAGTGCAGGGGGAGAAGAGGGCGGATGAACATGATGAACTCATGCACGAAGAACATGATGAACGCACTCACGCAAAGACACGATACAATCTAGTAGCTCACGCCGGCAGCGACTAGTCTGGTGCAATCCCTAGGATCGGCGTCGGGCGAGGATCTCTCTCTCTAACCAGCACGGCGAGTGTGGAGTCTCCGTGAGATCTTGACGTCTAGGCAAACGGACTCCGATGCCAAGGCCTTGTGTAACGAGGGAGGCATGATTCAAAATCCAATGAGGTTTGTGATATTTGGGTGCTCCTCTATCAAAGGAGCATGAGGCAAGAACTAGATAGATCCACAAATGGTGTCCACTAATTCCAAATATCAAGCCTAGGGTTTACAATAGAGGTAGGGGAATATATATAGGCCAGCCACTAATTCAAGGGTACTTTGGGAATAAAAGATAAGTTCTGGATGGACTAAGGGGTACATGGGACGAAGGCCCAAAGGCTTTTACATGCCTGGCGATGCTCGGTCCAGAGACTTCGATGTAGCAGTCTAGAGAATCCGGTCCAGGCCGGAGATTCCGGTCGATCTCCGGTCAGTCTCCGGAGGAGGTATCAGACTATCCCTAGGGTCGGTCTGGAGGCTGGTCCGGAGACGGGCCGGAGACTCTGGTGTCTCAGTCCGAAGATGCCGGTCTGACGGGATGGAGACTCTGGTTTGTTCAATGTCAGCGGCTTCTTCTTCATTCCCTGCTCCTTGTACTCCATCCATGGGGACTTAGTGATGCATCGGGGCTTCATAGCTGAGAATGTGTAGTGTATTTGCATGAAGTAGCAATCCATCCAAGGATATATCAAAGTCACATGAGGAGAGGAGCGAATTCACCTTAGCTTGGAGGAGCTTGGCTCGGGCACGAGTCATGGGTCTACTTGGGGGACTTGGTGGTGTATATGTACGAGCGTCCATAGGACGGGCTGCATCAGCTCCCCCCTTGGGAAAGACTCGTCCTCGACTCTTCATGGTTATCATCTTGAACATCTCCATGGTAGGGTGAGAGGTCCTTTACATTGAATGTATTGCTCACACGATACTTGGAGGTTGGAATGTCGATGATGTAGGCGTTGTTGTTGATTCTCTTGAGGACCTTGAATGGGGCTTGTTCGTTTGCGGTACCAAAGTTCCCGGGCGAGTGCATCGCGGTACCTAAGTTGCTCTGAAATTGCCGCGTTTCGAAATGTTGTGCCGCCAACTACCGAGAGGGGCCATTTCGAGGCAAACTCATCTCACCCCTACCAAATCCAAACATTCCGTGAGACTGCCCCATGAAGTAGACGGTCGGGACCCTCATGTCAGTAATATGTCTGTGACGCGAGAGCCAAAGTGGCAACAATGTAGGCAAAACAAGGGACTAAATAAGCTTGGTGCGTTGACCAAATTCACAAATCCACTCCCTCCCTCCTTTCACATGAACCCTAGCTCCAGCGGCATCGAAATCCCCTCTCCAACCAGAATGATCCCTTCGGGCATTTGACTTCTGACGCCAAGTTGCTGCGCCTACTCGCTGGTACCAAGCTCTAATGCCGAATGTTGTGCTAGCCGTTGCGACACTCTAGCCCGCGTCTACCGCTGATGACCTGAGCAGCACGAAGGATGGCATATCCTATTGTCAAAGAAGAAGTACTTATGGCTAATTGCGGGTGAGGTACTCTTCTCTTTGCTATTCACACTATCTATAACTGCTAGCTGGCTATTGGCATTACAGAGATAGATCGAACCTAGAATTTTTTGCTAGCATGACGCTAACAAACAATTCGTATCTTTTGTCCCCAATTTTCTGTCAAGTAGGATCTCCGCTGAACCCAAATACACGGTTATGGTCACCCTCTACGGCCACCACATTAAATTAGCAGATGGGAAGAGCAAGTGGAATCAAGCTAGCGGTCTGAAGATGGAAGTAGCGCTTGCGTAGTTATGCACTATCCCTGGTATGGTTGCTGCTGTGCATGAACATGCTGAAATGGGGTCGAAGCAGACTGCACGGTTTAGCTTCATTGATGAACGAGGCTTCATGGTTCATATAGCGTGTGACAGTCAGCTAATTGGGTTGATGAACCAGTTTGTTGGGCTTCGCGTGGTTATGCTGATTTCTAAAATACTAGATGTGGAAGCTCCTGGTACTGGGAGTCGCCTAGCTATTATTGGACAGGGTGGTCTAACTCGAACCCTTGCTGTTGTTGAGCAAAATGTGGTTCCTCGTCCGTGCCATGCTTCTGTTAGGAAACCTCCTCGTAGGAGTCCCCGTATTGTCATTGTGTAAAAATCTTCTCTGAAATCTGCTGGTACTAGTCGTCCCCGTGGTGTTGTTGCTCTGGCTGCTGCTGACCCAATCCATGTCGCTATTGAGCAAACTAAGGCTTCCGGAGGCTGCCCCGATGTTGCTGCCAAGACCGTTGCCTTGTGTGCTGCTCCTCCTCGAAACCGTGATCAAGTTGTGCAAAACTCTGCTCTAGAATCTGCTGGTACTGGTCGTCCACGTGATGTTGTTGCTATGGCTGCTGCTGACCCAATCCATGCCGTTGTTGAGGAAACTAAGGCTTCCGGAGGCTGCCCCGCTGTTGTTGCCAAGACCGCTACCTTGTGTGGTGCTCCTCCTTGAAACCGTGCTCAAGTTGTGCGAACCCCTTCTCTGGAATATGCTGGTACTGGTCGTCCCCTTGTTGTTGTTGATCTGGCCGCTGTTGACCCAATCCCTGCCAATGTTGAGAAAACTAAGGCTTCCAGAGACTTCCCCACTGTTGTTGCGAAGACTACTGCCTTGTGTCCTCCTCGAACCCGCGCTCAGGTTCAGCGAGCTAGCTCATGGTCTGGATTCTTCTAGCACTCAAAACACTGCTATTGTGGGAACTGCTCCTGATCGTCGATGTGGTGTGGCAGCAGCTGATCCTATTGTGGCTGCTGTTAGCCGGGGCCCTGCCTGTCCACCAGGTATTGTAGCTCCCGCTACTAAGGGCCCTCGCCTTGCTCCTGGTCGTGGTACTCCCACCGAGGTTGCTCCAGCTAATGATGATGTTGGTGATGGCAACAGTGGCATTGTGGCTGGGTCTGATGGTGCCGCTCTACCTCTCGGACCTCTCGAAGGTTTCTATCCTATAGAACCTGATGATGGCAAATTAATCGTTCGTATCGGTATCAAGGAGTATACTGCAAAATTAGATGATGGCACAGAAAAATTCTATGACAAGTTTGATGTAATCCTTGGCAGCTACAATCCTGAAGTTGTAAAGTTATCTGACCTGATGACATCGTTACGTGTGAAGGTGTTGTGGAGGTCCTCCTAGGTAGCACGTTTGGTATATTTTGGTAACAGGAGCAAAAATGCTATAGAAGTGAAAGATACCAGGGATTTAGTCGTACCGTTTAGAAGGAAACATTATAGAGGTGAAGTGTACTTCCACTTGATAGTGCAAATGGTAGGAGAAGAATTGGATTTGGACAATAGAGATGATGGACTTGTAGAAGGCATGTGTGACCTGATCCTTGGCATTACTGGGGCTGGTGCGACTAAGGGTAGCATCAAACAGAGGAGAGTCTTACAGATGAGCATCATAAAGAGGAGCAGGAAGAGCATCCCCAGAAAGGGAACCCCGAAGAAGAACATCACCAAGGAGACCATGCCAGAGAACAGGACGCCCAAGAGTCGCACGAAAAAGGCACCATGCCACGGAGTACACCCCTGAGATCCAGTCAAAATGCCACACTGAACGGTAGCAGCAAAAACGCTAAGAGGGATAGCACGGTGGTGAACACTCCCAGGAGTGGTAGCAAAAAGGCGAAGATGGCCAGCACAGAGGCTACCACACCAGTGGGAGAATAAAAAATGCTAATTTGGAGCGGAACATGCCACTGAGGTTAGGCAATAATGCCAGCATGAAGGAGAACACGCCCAATAGTAGCAGCAAAAGTGCTAATTTGGAGCGGAACACGCCGTTGAGGTTAAGCAATAATGCCAGCACGAAGGAGAACACGCCCAATAGTAGCAGCAAAAGGGATAATTCGAAGAAGAACATGCCGCAGAGGTCAGGCAATAATGCCAGCACCCTGGAGCCAACACCCGTGAGGGGAAGCAGGAAGGAGATCACACCTAAGAGCGGTAGCAAAAAGCCTAGTTCGATGGGGAACGGAACACAGATGTCAAGCCCTACTGATACCATCAGGAAAGATTACATCAGGAAGGAGGATGTACACAAGAAGAGCAAGAGGGTTCTGTACAGTCAAGATGAAATTGATTCTGACTGCTGTTTGTCTACTAAAATACCTGGGATGCATGCAAACGTAAGACCACCCCATGTGGTTGCAGTAGAACCAACCGAGTGTCTTGGAGAAAACAGAGTTGCCGGTGAGGTAGATTAGGGCAATGTTCCGGTCCATCCGGGTGGAGATGATGGTGCAGCCCCACCCATGGGAGTCAATATGATATGTGCAGTACTAGGCATTAGAGACGATGGCCAAGATTCTGAATCAGATGAAGAAGAAGGCACTGTAGAGGATTAATAATCTGATGATGATGAAATAGACGAGGAACTTAACGATGAGGCTGGTATTCCAGTCGATGATTTGAGTGTTCAAGTAGAAGAAATGAAACATGACCACAAGTATCCTATAATTTCGGTCGGCACCGAGTTCAGGAGCATGCATGAGTTTAGGATGTGGTTCCGGCATTTTTGTATCAAGGGGGAGTTTGATGTTTATCGACTGAAGAACATTGCCCAGAGGTATGAGGCAATTTGCAAGTTAACATGGATGAATGGACGGGTCGAGGTACATTATCCATGGAGGATCACAGCAAGAGCCTTACCTGCGTCGAAGGCAATTAGGGTACTGGGGCAATGAATGCAGCAAACCATTAGAACTTTCTCTCTTTCCACTCTATAACTACAATTGTCGTGTGATATCTTTTTGGCAACTAGTCGACTCCGCTTATCTTTTAAATAAATCTGTGTTCTAGGTGAATAAAATGGGCCCTCCACACATGTGTCTCATAGGCAGCAAACTGAAATCCTTAATGGATAATACGGAGTGGGTGGCTATACAAGCTATGTCCATACTAAAGGATAACCCTAAGGAGATCGTGAAGAATATTTAGACTAGCCTCGGTTCTAAATACAACATTGTCCTACCGTATTACACGGTTTGGAAAGGTAAAGAGAAAGCTCTGAGGGTCTTGCACGGGGATTGGACCAATAGCTTCAGCATGTTGTACAACTTCAAGGAAGAGGTACAAGCTAGGTGTCCGGGGAGTGTTGTGGAGATTGACACCGAATTAGTACGTGGTAAAATATATTTCAAAAGATTTTTCATGGCGCTTAAACCTTGCATCCATGGATTCAAGGACTACCGTAGATTCGAAAGTGTAGACAACACTATCCTAACTGGCAAATGGAAAGGCTGCCTGCCATCTACCACAACACTTGATGGTCACAACTTGATGTTCCCAGTGGCATTTGGGCTGTTTGAAACCAAAACAGAGGAAAACTAGGTCTGGTTTATGAGGCAGCTCAGGAGATCAATAGGCCACATAGATCCATTGGCTATATCCACGGATGCATGCAAAGGGCTGACGAATGCAGTGAAGGAGGTGTTCCCGCGAGCTGAAGGTAGAGAATTCCATGCCCATATGATCCTCAACTTGTACTCACACTATGCAGGTAGCGTATTTTGCTACATGTTTCCTACTGCTAGAGCTTACAAACCTAGTAGCAGCAAATATTTCATGAGCAAGATTTTTGCGGAAGCCCCTAAACTTCTAGAGTACTTAGCCATCCATCATTCGCAGCTATGGAAGAGGAGTCAATTCAACCCTGACATCAAAGTTTATTACATAAATAACAACCTTGCAGAATGCCTAAATAACTGGGTGAAGGACATAAAAGTGCGTCGTCTTCACATCTTGATGGACAGCATACGTGGTATGATCATGAAACTGTTAAATATAAGGAGAGAGATTGGTAGGAGACTTAGAGGAAATATGGTACTACCAATTGTACAACAACTACACAAGAGAAGCCGAGGACCTGCTCATCTTAAGGTTCTAATGTCAACCAGCAGCAACTATGAGGTGGTCGATATGTCCAAGAGTGGAAAAAGGGATGTTGTGAACATCCAGCTGCGAGAATGCACCTGCTTAGAGTGGTAGCATACCGGGAAACCTTGCGACCACGCCTTGGCCTTCTTGGTGAAGAAAAGAACTCTACCACATTTGGATCAGTATTTGTCAGACTACTACTCTATGGAAAAGTTCAGAGCTGCATACCCTGGATCCGTCAAGCCATGTACAAACTCATCTCAGTGGCCTCAAGTCCCACTAACTTTCGAGCTTTGCCAGCCAGTTACAAAAAGGGGCAGAGGAAAACCTCAGGTGAATAGGTTTAAGAATTTTCACAGGAAGAAGGGTTCGGCTTTCTGTGCTACCAAGAAGGGAAAAAACAGATGCAATACCTGCCATCTTATAGGCCATAGAGAAGCGAGCTATCCCCTTAATGCTCCCAAACCTAGGTATGAGATGGTACATTCACAAAAAAATGTTTATAGCCTGTAGATAGAAGGTAGTAATCCATGTACTGTTTTTTTACAGGAAGCGCAAGGTAAGAAACAAGACAGCCGACTCAGTGATTTTGCCGCGGGAAGAAAATCAAAACGAGTGGAGTGATGATGCTGGACAAGATTCTGGTGCTGATTGGCCTGACTTCCCTCGACCCGGAGATGCAGGGTACATGAAGGTAAGAAAATTGGCACCCAAGAAGAGGAAGAAGGCAGGAAATGAAGAAGCCCGTGGACGTGAAGGCAAGAGGAAGAAAGTTAGCACCCAAGCATAGAAAGAAGGCTAGCAGTGTAGAAGCCTAATAATGTATTAAACTTGAACCTATATATGTAATTCGATTAAACTCTAGAGGTGTGTGCGTGGAAATTGTCGGGCGAAACAATCCGCCTCTCGTACTTGGAGTAAAATGTATCACGACTTGAGGATTGGATACGTTCGAGGCCACTAGTTGAATCCAAAATTGTGACTGTGCCACTACTATCTGAACAATCGCACCACCGGGACCGCGATAGCTGAGCGGTTAAGGGGTCTCCAAAATCGATGGGTGTTAGTGGCACATACATGAATTATTTATACGCTCTTAATAAATCCCTGCTATTGGCATTACACTTATGATAAGGTTTTGAGCTAAAAAACAAGTTCTAATCTCGCTGCTACACTCCACGAAGCAGCAACTTATTTCAGCTGATGGACAACGACATGATAACATAAACTACAACGGCAACATATAATGCTTGGATCATGAGGAAATTATTTCCACTATCTGGCCTAATCTTGAGCCCATCTGTGTCACCACCTCCCTGCACCTGCCTCCCCTGCACCTGGTGAAGCTCTCGGATCTCTCGCTCCAACGCATGAATCTCCTCTTTCTTGTCCCACACAGCATCACGCAGATCCTGAACAAGCTCTTTGTGAAAACCTATTAGTGGATTTTTGATCCACACAAACTTGTCACAGCTAGTACCCCTCCCTTCCTGCGAAGTAGATCGAAGGAAACAAAGAAAAGAATTACATTATGCTTTCCGGATCCAGGTTAACATTGTACCCACAGTAGGAACTTACCGCTCTAATGCTACAGTTGCTGAATTTTCTTGTAGTATTTTCGTTGGTCAACGAAATCCATCTCGGCATATTCTCACCGCACAAACACAACATATCGGGGTAGTAATCATAGGGAGCCCTCCGGTACCTGATGGGGGCACCCGCCTGACAGCGTTGAGCCGACCCTGATTCCGCCCGAGATGAACTACATGAGTTGCGAGCCATGAGCGAGGGGAGCAAGGGCAGAGGAAAGAGGAGCCTTTGGATGTCATGGTAGTGGCGCGATGAAGCGTGATTTATCCCCACTTAATAACTCGGGTAGAATCCTACCGTCCACCTTCGACTGACAGGTGGGGGACCTAGCGTGCGGACTTGTCAACCAAACCTCGCGCCTTCGTGGTTCAAAGGCCCTCTCGCGTGCATTGGATGAAATTTTTTGGCACCTTGCCCGCGTACATATCACTGGGAGGCCTTGCTCAGGAACCAGACACGCCTGGTCCACACTCTTACTCCGTCGGAACTTGTCATGGCTCGCGCCGGCAGATCCATCTGCTCCACCGCTCCCGGTCAGGCTCGCCGCAGTGGATCCACCCCAAGATCCTACCGTCGCAATATCAAATGGCCATGGGTTCTTGAGCAGAGCGACGATGCTATGTCTCCGAGATCGGCCCCTCCTACCTATAGAAGGACTGATGCGACATTGAGCTCGAGCAGGAGCCACCAGGCGCAACGGGGCTCGGTCCGCGCCAACCCCATCCCCTTCGTCATTATCGATTCCGATGTGGAGGACGACAGGGACGAAGCTGTGCATAACACCATTGTTGCCTCCTTGGCGAAGGGCAAGCCACGGGCGGGAGTGGATGTCGCTCGGAAGGGCATGGCGGTGTCACCAATCGAGGTGGACTCCGACAACAGCGCTGTGATGTGGGTTTAGATGTTGTTTAGGATGGTTGCAATTTCGGTTGTGTTTAGTGCAAGTATAATTATTGTAATGGGTTTGTCACCTATATTGAGAAATATGTGCAATAGCAGCATGTAAGTGCTTCCACTTTAAAAATTGTGTCTGTGCCATTTGCATGTTGCATTATCAACGTAGATTACATGTAAACAATCCAACAAAAATAATATTACAACCATCAGACGGTAGTGGCAGGATGGAAGAGAAGTGGGGACAGTGGCTTCAAGGGGAAGGAAGAGAAGTAAGGGGGACGTGACACTGGAAGTGGGCCCATGGAACACGTGACACTGACATGTGGGAGCACGCGGTATTGCCAGTCTGTCCAAAGTAAGCGGACTTTGCAACGTGACAACAATAAGCTGATGGGACCAATAACTCGTCGAATTATTAAGGAGTACTACAAAATTACAAATGGGGTACATTCGCACAACATGTATGCTCTACGCACCTAAGAAGCATCGCTTAAGTCTAACAGTAATGACAACATAAGTACTACATTTTTTCCTATCGGTCTTCTCGATACAAATGTAGAAATGCATCTGCCTGTTCGGTCCAGCACCAACAAGGTACTGAGATGGCACACATAGGATCTACCTTAGGTCCACATACTCCACCTCCCATGGCGTCGAGCATCTCAGCGCCTCGGCTAGCACAAGAATGCTATCGGACGATGACAGTTGGGCATTTGCCCACATGCGCACCGTGTATATGGGCCAGGCGCACAAGACCGACCTGACGCATACCGCACACATGAAGGTGTGCCCAACTCTGGTTCTCGGAACACCGGCGGTGATGGTCAGGACGAAAACAGAGTCGCCCCCCTAGAAAATTAGCCGGCGACATGCTGAGTCAGTGAACGACACCTGCTCTTGGAGAAGTTGGGCCTGGCCGTACGAGATCCTAATCACTTCGATCAAGTGCTCCTCTGCAAGGTGGACGACAAGCTCTGCCGGCGGGCTGGTGTAGTTGCAGCCCGACGCCGTTCAAGAGCGCGCCCGTGCAGGCACCGAGCTCGTGGAGCGGGAGCTCGTGGTAGTAGTAACGGCGAAAGCATCCTGGGTGGGAGCACACGAGCGGGAACGTCGCTGCGAAGTTGCACGCGAAGATCTCCAGATTCTTGGGCTGCAGCATCTTCCACATCTGAAGTTCATCGAGAAATCGGATAAAATATCAGCAGTTAGATCGATGAATAGCAGGAATATGTAAGATAAATTCAAAAGCTTGTAAAATGATTTCTTAGCATGAAGATAGTGACCGGAAAATTTGCGGCTGTCGTCCAGGCATGGTGCACGAAAGCCGATGGCATCGTTCGGGCACGGTGACGTGTGGTGGATGAGGGGGGCTGTGGAGTAGACGTGCTCACTCACGAGCTCTATGATATTACTAGTAGGCTATAGGGGAGTGGAAATAATACAAATATAAGTGAAATTTTAGCGCGGACAATCATGTCGCAGAACAGCCTACTCGCGGATCGCTCTTACGAAGAACCATCTTATTCGTCCATGCGCCCCAATCGAATGGTCTGCAACAATCGGATTAGACAACTAGTTCTTCAGGGGGCGGGCCTCCTAGAAGACGTGATCTTATGTGGTTTGTGAAAAGAACACACATGCAATGACTCTAGTGGATCCATATGTGGTTTGTGACAAGAACACACATGCAATGACTCTAGTGCTAGTTTCATGAAAAGAACACACATGCAATGACTCTAGCTATGGTTCATGAAAAGAACACACATGCAATGACTCTAGTGCTGGTTTTGTGAAAAGAACACACATGCAATGACATTGGTGGATCCATATGTGGTTCATGAAAAGAACACACATGCAATGACTCTAGTGGATCCATATGTGGTTCATGAAAACAACACACATGCAATGACATTGGTGGATCCATGTGGTTTGTGGAAAGAACATACATGCAATGACTCTAGTGGATCCATATGTGGTTCATGAAAAGAACACACATGCCATGACATTGGTGGATCCATGTGGTTTCTGGAAAGAAAAGACATGCAATGACTCATGTGGATCCATATGTTGTTTGTGAAAGGAACACACTGCAATGACATTGGTGGATCCATATGGTTTGTGAAAAGAACATACATGCAATGACTCTAGTGGATCCATATGTGGTTTGTGAAAAGAACACACATGCAATGACATTGGTGGATCCATATGTGGTTTGTGAAAGGAACACACATGCAATGACATTGGTTGATCCATGTGTTTTATTAAAAGAACATACATGCAATGACTCTGGTGGATCCATATGTGGTTTGTGAAAAGAACACACATGCAATGACTCTAGTGCTGGTTTAGGATAAGAACACACATGCAATGACTCTAGTGGATACATATGTGGTTCATGAAAAGAACACACATGCAATGACATTAGTGGATCCATGTGGTTTGTGGAAAGAATAGACATGCAATGACTCTAGCGGATCCATATGTGGTTTGTGAAAAGAACACACATGCAATGACATTGGTTGATCCATGTATTTTTTGAAAAGAACATACATGCAATGACTCTGGTGGATCCATATGTAGTTTGTGAAAAGAACACACATGCAATGACATTGGTTGATCCATGTATTTTATGAAAAGAACATCCCTGCAATGACTCTGGTGGATCCATATGTGGTTTGTGAAAACAACACACATGCAATGACATTGGTTGATCCATGTATTTATGAAAAGAACATCCCTGCAATGACTCTGGTGGATCCATATGTGGTTTGTGAAAAGAACACACATGCAATGACTCTAGTGCTGTTTTTTTGAAAAGAACATACATGCAATGACCCTAGTGGACCCATATGTGGTTCATTAAAAGAACACACATGCAATGACTCTGGTTGATCCTTCCGGTTTAAGAAAATAATATACATGCAATGACTCTAGTGGATCCATATGTGGTTTGTGAAAAGAACACACATGTAATGACATTGGTTGATCCATTTGTTTTATGAAAAGAACATACATGCAATGGCTCTGGTGGTCCATATGTGGTTTGTGAAAAGAACACACTCGCAATGACATTGGTTGATCCATGTGTTTTATGAAAAGAACATACATGCAATGACTCTAGGGATCCATATGTGCTTTGTGAAAATAACACACATGCAATGACTCTAGTGCTGGTTTAGGTTAAGAACACACATGCAATGACTCTAGTGGATCCATATGTGGTTCATTAAAAGAATACACATGTAATGACTATAGCTATTGTTAATGGAAAGAACAGACATGCAATGACTCTATTGGATCCATATGTGGTTCATGAAAAGAACACACATGCAATGACATTGGTGGATCCATGTGTTTTATGAAACGAACAGACATGCAATGACTCTAGTGGATCCATATATGGTTTGTGAAAAGAACACACATGCAATGACTCTAGTGCTGGTTTATGAAAAGAACATACATGCAATGACTCTAGTGGATCCATATGTGGTTCATGAAAAGAACACACATGCAATGACCCTGGTGGATCCATATGTGGTTTGTGAAAAGAACACACATGAAATGACTCTAGTGCTAGTTTCATGAAAAGAACACACATGCAATGACTCTAGCTATGGTTCATGAAAATAAAACACATGCAATGACTCTAGTCTGGTTTTGTGAAAAGAACACACATGCAATGACTCTAGTGGATCCATATGTGGTTCATGAAAAGAACATGCATGCAATGACGTTGGTGGATCCATGTGGTTTGTGGAAAGAACATAAATGAAGTGACTCTAGTGGATCCATATGTGGTTTGTGAAAAGAACACACATGCAATGACATTGGTGGATCCATGTGGTTTGTGAAAAGAATAGACATGCAATGACTCTAGTGGATCCATATGTGGTTTGTGAAAAGAACACAAATGCAATAACATTGGTTGATCCATGTGTTTTATGAAAATAATATACGTGCAATGACTCTGGTGGATCCACATGTGGTGTGTGACAATAACACACATGCAATGACATTGGTGGATCCATATGTGGTTCATGAAAATAACACACATACAATGACTCTAGTGGATCCATATGTGGTTCATGAAAAGAACACACATGCAATGGCATTGGTGGATCCATGTGGTTAGTGGAAAGAACATACATGCAATGACTCTAGTGGATCCATATGTGGTTTAAGAAAAGAATACACATGCAATGACATTGGTGGATCCATGTGGTTTGTGGAAAGAATAGACATGCAATGACTCTACTGGATCCATATGTGGTTTGTGAAAAGAACACACATGCCATGACATTGGTTGATCCATGTGTTTTATGAAAAGAACATACATGCAATGACTCGGGTGGATCCATCTGTGGTTTGTGAAAAGAACACACATACAATGAATCTAGTGCTGATTTAGGATAAGAACAGACATGCAATGAGTCTAGTGGATGCATATGTGGTTCATGAAAAGAAGACACATGCAATGACTCTTGTGGATCCATATGTGGTTTGTGAAAAGAACACACATGCAATGATTCTGGTGGATCCATATGTGGTTTGTGAAAAGAACACACATGCAATGACTCTAGCTGTGGTTCATGAAACGAACACACATGAAATGACTCTAGTGCTGGTTTAGTGAAAAGAACACACATGCAATGACTATACTGGATCCATATGTGGTTCATGAAAAGAACACACATGCAATGACATTGGTGGATCCATGTGGTTTGTGGAGAAGAACATACATGCAATGACTCTAGTGGATCCATATGTGGTTTGTGAAAAGAACACACATGCAATGACATTGGTGGATCCATTTGTAGTTTGTGAAAAGAACATACATGTAATGACTCTATTGGATCCATATGTGGTTCATGAATAGAACAGACATGCAATGACATTGGTGGATCCATATGTGGTTTGTGAAAAGAACACACATGCAATGACATTGGTTGATCCATGTGTTTTATTAAAAGAACATACATGCAATGATTCTGGTGGATCCATATGTGGTTTGTGAAAAGAACACACATGCAATGACTCTAGTGCTGGTTTAGGATAAGAACACACATGCAATGACTCTAGTGGATCCATATGTGGTTCATGAAAAGAACACACATGCAATGACATTGGTGGATCCATGTGGTTTGTTGAAAGAATATACATGCAATGAATCTAGTGGATCCATATGTGGTTTGTGAAAAGAACACACATGCAATGATATTGGTTGATCCATTTGTTTTATGAAAAGAACATACATGCAATGAATCTGATGGATCCATATGTGGTTTGTGAAAAGAACACACATACAATGAATCTAGTGCTGGTTTAGGATAAGAACAAACATGCAATGAGTCTAGTGGATGCATATATGGTTCATGAAAAGAAGACACATGCAATGACTCTTGTGGATCCATATGTGGTTTGTGAAAAGAACACACATGCAATGATTCTGGTGGATCCATATGTGGTTTGTGAAAAGAACACACATGCAATGAGTCTAGCTGTGGCCCATGAAACGAACACACATGAAATGACTCTATTGCTGGTTTAGTGAAAAGAACACACATGCAATGACTCTAGTGGATCCATATGTGGTTCATGAAAATACCACACGTGCAATGACATTGGTGGATCCATGTGGTTTGTGGAAAGAACACACATTGATATGGGGTGGCCCGATCTTCTCAGCAAGCACTTTGTCGATGGTGAGGGTGGATGATAGATAACTAGCCTGTAGCTATGAACTCTCCCGCTCGATCCCTGATGGCAATGCAACAGCTCTCGAACCTTGTAGGATATTCACAACACCACGCTCTTGCGCACGCAGCCGTGACCACTTAACGGTAGCAATCTACTAATTCCCAATGGAACAACAGATCACACTCAATTATAGTTGGTAGATTCGAACACAGGGTAATTCCAGAGGTTCTATGAAAAAAACAACTCCAAAATATTTTAACGTGGTCTAAACCCTAACTTGTGATGGCTACAGAGGTTTATATGAGGGCTGGGGCGTCCTCCCCTCTAAACGGGCCTAAAAACAGCCATAACTTGGCCCAAACTGACTCGGTTCGACTCAAACTGATACATACCGACCCATATATGGGTTCGGCATTATTGGCACGCAGTCCAAACGTCGTGGAACACCTCAAACATGTAATTCTTGGTGCGCCATCTCTCACTCTTGCTCATACGTGATTTCTTCATTGCCTCCTAGTGCGCATGCCTCCCGCTCCTCCCTCGCGCACTTGTTGATTTTGGAAATCAGCGCTTGTCCTTCTTGCTGCAACTCTCCTCCTCCTCGCGCAACGCTTGTGTTATCAATAAACCTGATCATACAAAGATGCATAGACTTAGGTAGTATAAAGTTCTCATTAAGTAAAACATCAGGTTCAATTAAGAGTGAATTCACCTGATAGTCATTATTGATTTGACTCAATATTTCCTTCCAGTTCATGCAGTCAGAATCATCATAATCCCTGTATATATCCTCATCATCCTCCCTTTCTTCATGAAAAGCCGTCCTCGGCTTTAGGTAAGCTGAAAGTGGGAGAAAAAAAAGAACAACGTGTACGCAAAGTATATGTATATATAACATGTTGTATTATTGTTGTTCACATGAAAAGTATGTCCAGTATACATCAAGCAACTTAAATTGTAGGTATAAGTGAAGTACAAAGAATCATGATCATGGTAAAAAACAACTAAATAGATAGTCTTGTTCTTCAATATTAAATTCAGTTTTCTTAAAGAAGATCTATGATCAAATTTGTGGACAAGATCTAACCAATTCAATATGTGAAAACCAAATTGATTCACACCATGCTTCAACCTGCTTACTCGATTAATATAAACATGATCATGTTGTCCAGTATGGAAGATGCAACTCAATTTGCAAATATAAGTGAAGTATAGAGCAGTAGCACAGCTAGACAAAGACTTTTGGGACAAACACAAAGGATATGAAAACTTGGGTTCTATGCTAGCAAGATTACAACGATCCAACATAGGTAAAATTACTTGTGTTGGTTGTATTATATCAACTAGATCTGACTTTAGTTTCATACTATCACAAATTTCAGCATATGTCCAACAACAAGTCATCGACACACAACAAGTATGGCTGAAAACAGCATGTTTCAGTTCAGCGATTCTATCACAAGTAATGCATATGTGATCCACAAGAAATTTTTCATGCATGCTATATTCACCAATTAGATTGAAAGTGAAACAAGGAGAATATGTGCTAGAATTTAGACATGAAATTTCAGAAATCTTGTCCATAGCACAACTCATACTCATAGGTTCATTTAGCATGATGGAAAGCACAATCTCAACAGGTCGTAGTACCACATGATCAAAATTGGAATTTGGTGAACTATCACATGGTGCTGAAACAATAGTGTAAGGCAAATCACAAGGAGGCTTCAGTAAAGAAATAGACTCACAATATGTCGCACATGTTGGCTGAAGCTCCAAATTAGTACCAATGTCATCAACAATCTTCTCAGGTAGTAGGTACTCGACATCCTCCTCAAGTGACAATACCAGATCGTGTGATACAAAGTTGTAAAATAGGCTCCCTTTCTTCAAAAGCAACCTGTACATCACAAGATACAACACTAGGAGTAGACATGATTACGTTAGTAGACAACTCACATGTCTCATTAGTGTCCACTCTCAATATTTCTTGAATAGGCCATTTGTAGTTGTTCAAAAACATAGAACGTAGAAATTGCTTGAAATCTTCCCAAAGGATTCTTTTACCCATGACACCATACACAATCCTTGCGTCCTTCCACCAACGAGCTACCTCTTCATCCACACGTCGGTGAGCAAGAATGTATTCTATATGGCTATTAAACTTGCTATCGAAAGTACGACATCTCGCAAAACCAAATCCCATATCAATTTCCCAAATCTGATATTCTGCGGGTGTGGCGAACTTTCCAATCGCCACTTGATTGTAGTTGGATCATATGCCATGCCAACCACAATAGCTAAATAGTCATGGTAGACATCATCTGATTTCTGCATCACATCAACACTAGTAGAAGTCATGATTAGTACATTAGTGCAAAAACACAAAATTGTTTTGGTGGCACACTCACAACTCACTCAAAAACTGACAAGAAAGCAGATCTTACCGTTCCAAAGTGAATAGTGATGCTTACCAATTTGAAATCAAAGACTGATGCACGATGTGATGAAGTGAATACCAAAGGTATAGAGAACGATCGCAGGGCACACAGGTTATTTATGGTGGAGCTGTAGGTATGGTATCCTAACTACACCGCAAACAAGTCCTAGTGCTGATCGTATGACAAAGACCCATGAAAACACACGCGGTGGAGATAAATGGGGCAATTGCAACTATGAAAATGAACTCAGTAAAGTGAGGTATGTCGGAGGAACGCTCGTGTTGCAATGCACAAGGAGAGACGCTAGCAATGTCTCAACGAAAACGGGCACAAGATTGCTAAACTGAGCAGCCCGCAGAGCACTAAGCATGTTAGTCTCGTAGGATAGTTTTAGACACAAAGAAAGGATTACTAAGGCTCACAAGGATAGGTACGCTATGTGGACTCAGTAAAAAAAATAAACAAAAAAGAAAAAAAATTGACCTGAGAATTGGTCTCTGCCACGGCAGAAAAACGGCCTAAAATCCTGCCACGGCAGGATGGCGGCAGAATTTTTTTTTCTCGTATGAGGCGCACCGGTCTGTGGTGAGGCGACATTCAATTTTTTTTTTTCACGCTGGAGCACGACCTGTTGCGGTCAGCGTGAGGCAGCCAATTTTTTTTTATTCCGACTTGCCAAGCAGTACGCAACTAGGACTCTTTACTTGGTCGGATCTGACTTGATGGTAGCCGAAAAAGATGGTGGAAAACAACTAGAACAACTAGAAAACAAATCTACGAAGAACAGATCTAAATCTAATCGAATAGAGGAACTCGACCAACAACTATTACTCGATTACGATGTAATCTAGGCTATGGCAACTCGTTTTGTGGGGCTTTTTCTGTATAGGATGAAAAACACTCTAATCTATGGATGGATTGTGGATTGCTTACCGAGGCAACGAGGAAATCTGATACCAAGATGATATTGCTCACCGAGTAAACCTAGCTCTCTGATACCAAGATGATATTGCTCACCGAGTAAACCCAGCGCTCTGATACCAAGATGATATGGGGTGGCCCGATCTTGTCAGCAAGCACTTTGTTGATGGTGATGTGGATGATAGATAACAAGCCTGTAGCTATGAACTCTCCCGCTCGATCCCTGATGCCAATGCAACAGCTCTCGAACCTTGTAGGATATTCAAAACACCACGCTCTTAAGCATGCAGCCGTGACCACGAACGGTAGTCTGCAATCTACTAATTCCCAATGGAACAACAGATCACACTAAATTATAGTTGGTAGATTCGAACACAGGGTAATTCCAGAGGTTCTATGAAAGAAACAACTCCAAAATATTTTAACGTGGTCTAAACCCTAACTTGTGATGGCTACAGAGGTTTATATGAGGGCTGGGGCGTCCTCCCCTCTAAACGGGCCTAAAAACAGCCATAACTTGGCCCAAACTGACTCGGTTCGACTCAAACTGATACATACCGACCCATATATGGGTTCGGCGTTATTGGCATGCAGTCCAAACGTCGTGGAACACCTCAAACATGTAATTCTTGGTGCGCCATCTCTCACTCTTGCTCATACGTGATTTCTTCATTGCCTCCTAGTGCGCATGCCTCCCGCTCCTCCCTCGCGCACTTGTTGATTTTGGAAATCAGCGCTTGTCCTTCTTGCTGCAACTCTCCTCCTCCTCGCGCAACGCTTGTGTTATCAATAAACCTGATCATACAAAGATGCATAGACTTAGGTAGTATAAAGTTCTCATTAAGTAAAACATCAGGTTCAATTAAGAGTGAATTCACCTGATAGTCATTATTGATTTGACTCAATATTTCCTTCCAGTTCATGCAGTCAGAATCATCATAATCCCTGTATATATCCTCATCATCCTCCCTTTCTTCATGAAAAGCCGTCCTCGGCTTTAGGTAAGCTGAAAGTGGGAGAAAAAAAAGAACAACGTGTACGCAAAGTATATGTATATATAACATGTTGTATTATTGTTGTTCACATGAAAAGTATGTCCAGTATACATCAAGCAACTTAAATTGTAGGTATAAGTGAAGTACAAAGAATCATGATCATGGTAAAAAACAACTAAATAGATAGTCTTGTTCTTCAATATTAAATTCAGTTTTCTTAAAGAAGATCTATGATCAAATTTGTGGACAAGATCTAACCAATTCAATATGTGTGAAAACCAAATTGATTCACACCATGCTTCAACTGCGCTACTTTGATTAATATAAACATGATCATGTTGTCCAGTATGGAAGATGCAACTCAATTTGCAAATATAAGTGAAGTATAGAGCAGTAGCACAGCTAGACAAAGACTTTTGGGACAAACACAAAGGATATGAAAACTTGGGTTCTATGCTAGCAAGATTACAACGATCCAACATAGGTAAAATTACTTGTGTTGGTTGTATTATATCAACTAGATCTGACTTTAGTTTCATACTATCACAAATTTCAGCATATGTCCAACAACAAGTCATCGACACACAACAAGTATGGCTGAAAACAGCATGTTTCAGTTCAGCGATTCTATCACAAGTAATGCATATGTGATCCACAAGAAATTTTCCATGCATGCTATATTCACCAATTAGATTGAAAGTGAAACAAGGAGAATATGTGCTAGAATTTAGACATGAAATTTCAGAAATCTTGTCCATAGCACAACTCATACTCATAGGTTCATTTAGCATGATGGAAAGCACAATCTCAACAGGTCGTAGTACCACATGATCAAAATTGGAATTTGGTGAACTATCACATGGTGCTGAAACAATAGTGTAAGGCAAATCACAAGGAGGCTTCAGTAAAGAAATAGACTCACAATATGTCGCACATGTTGGCTGAAGCTCCAAATTAGTACCAATGTCATCAACAATCTTCTCAGCTGTAGTAGGTACTACGACATCCTCCTCAAGTGACAATACCAGATCGTGTGATACAGGTTGTAAAATAGGCGGCTCCCTTTCTTCAAAAGCAACCTGTACATCACAAGATACAACACTAGGAGTAGACATGATTACGTTAGTAGACAACTCACATGTCTCATTAGTGTCCACTCTCAATATTTCTTGAATAGGCCATTTGTAGTTGTTCAAAAACATAGAACGTAGAAATTGCTTGAAATCTTCCCAAAGGATTCTTTTACCCATGACACCATACACAATCCTTGCGTCCTTCCACCAACGAGCTACCTCTTCATCCACACGTCGGTGAGCAAGAATGTATTCTATATGGCTATTAAACTTGCTATCGAAAGTACGACATCTCGCAAAACCAAATCCCATATCAATTTCCCAAATCTGATATTCTGCGGGTGTGGCGGAACTTTCCAATCGCCACTTGATTGTAGTTGGATCATATGCCATGCCAACCACAATAGCTAAATAGTCATGGTAGACATCATCTGATTTCTGCATCACATCAACACTAGTAGAAGTCATGATTAGTACATTAGTGCAAAAACACAAAATTGTTTTGGTGGCACACTCACAACTCACTCAAAAACTGACAAGAAAGCAGATCTTACCGTTCCAAAGTGAATAGTGATGCTTACCAATTTGAAATCAAAGACTGATGCACTGATGTGATGAAGTGAATACCAAAGGTATAGAGAACGATCGCAGGGCACACAGGTTATTTATGGTGGAGCTGTAGGTATGGTATCCTAACTACACCGCAAACAAGTCCTAGTGCTGATCGTATGACAAAGACACATGAAAACACACGCGGTGGAGATAAATGGGGCAATTGCAACTATGAAAATGAACTCAGTAAAGTGAGGTATGTCGGAGGAACGCTCGTGTTGCAATGCACAAGGAGAGACGCTAGCAATGTCTCAACGAAAACGGGCACAAGATTGCTAAACTGAGCAGCCCGCAGAGCACTAAGCATGTTAGTCTCGTAGGATAGTTTTAGACACAAAGAAAGGATTACTAAGGCTCACAAGGATAGGTACGCTATGTGGACTCAGTAAAAAAAATAAACAAAAAAGAAAAAAAATTGACCTGAGAATTGGTCTCTGCCACGGCAGAAAAACGGCCTAAAATCCTGCCACGGCAGGATGGCGGCAGAATTTTTTTTTCTCGTATGAGGGCAGACCGGTCTGTGGTGAGGCGACAGTCCAATTTTTTTTTTCACGCTGGAGCACAGACCTGTCTGCGGTCAGGCGTGAGGCAGCGAGCCAATTTTTTTTTATTCCGACTTGCCAAGCAGTACGCAACTAGGACTCTTTACTTGGTCGGATCTGACTTGATGGTAGCCGAAAAAGATGGTGGAAAACAACTAGAACAACTAGAAAACAAATCTACGAAGAACAGATCTAAATCTAATCGAATAGAGGAACTCGACCAACAACTATTACTCGATTACGATGTAATCTAGGCTATGGCAACTCGTTTTGTGGGGCTTTTTTCGTAGGATGAAAACACTCTAATCTATGGATGGATTGTGGATTGCTTACCGAGGCAACGAGGAAATCTGATACCAAGATGATATTGCTCACCGAGTAAACCTAGCTCTCTGATACCAAGATGATATTGCTCACCGAGTAAACCCAGCGCTCTGATACCAAGATGATATGGGGTGGCCCGATCTTGTCAGCAAGCACTTTGTTGATGGTGATGTGGATGATAGATAACAAGCCTGTAGCTATGAACTCTCCCGCTCGATCCCTGATGCCAATGCAACAGCTCTCGAACCTTGTAGGATATTCAAAACACCACGCTCTTAAGCATGCAGCGTGACCACGACGGTAGTCTGCAATCTACTAATTCCCAATGGAACAACAGATCACACTAAATTATAGTTGGTAGATTCGAACACAGGGTAATTCCAGAGGTTCTATGAAAGAAACAACTCCAAAATATTTTAACGTGGTCTAAACCCTAACTTGTGATGGCTACAGAGGTTTATATGAGGGCTGGGGCGTCCTCCCCTCTAAACGGGCCTAAAAACAGCCATAACTTGGCCCAAACTGACTCGGTTCGACTCAAACTGATACATACCGACCCATATATGGGTTCGGCGTTATTGGCACGCAGTCCAAACGTCGTGGAACACCTCAAACATGTAATTCTTGGTGCGCCATCTCTCACTCTTGCTCATACGTGATTTCTTCATTGCCTCCTAGTGCGCATGCCTCCCGCTCCTCCCTCGCGCACTTGTTGATTTTGGAAATCAGCGTCCTTCTTCTTTGCAACTCTCCTCCTCCTCGCGCAACGCTTGTGTTATCAATAAACCTGATCATACAAAGATGCATAGACTTAGGTAGTATAAAGTTCTCATTAAGTAAAACATCAGGTTCAATTAAGAGTGAATTCACCTGACAGTCATTATTGATTTGACTCAATATTTCCTTCTAGTTCAGGCAATCAGAATCATCATAATCCCTGTATATATCCTCATCACACATGCAATGACTATACTGGATCCATATGTGGTTCATGAAAAGAACACACATGCAATGACATTGGTGGATCCATGTGGTTTGTGGAAAAGAACATACATGCAATGACTCTAGTGGATCCATATGTGGTTTGTGAAAAGAACACACATGCAATGACATTGGTGGATCCATTTGTAGTTTGTGAAAAGAACCTACATGTAATGACTCTAGTGGATCCATATGTGGTTCATGAAAAGAACACACATGCAATGACATTGGTGAATCCATATGTGGTTTGTGAAAAGAACACACATGCAATGACATTGGTTGATCCATGTGTTTTATTAAAAGAACATACATGCAATGACTCTAGTGCTGGTTTAGGATAAGAACACACATGCAATGACTCTAGTGGATCCATATGTGGTTCATGAAAAGAACACACATGCAATGACATTGGTGGATCCATGTGGTTTGGGGAAAAAAAAGACATGCAATGACTCTAGTGGATCCATATGTGGTTTGTGAAAAGAACACACATGCAATGACATTGGTTGATCCATGTGTTTTATGAAAAGAACATACATGCAATGACTCTGGTGGATCCATATGTGGTTTGTGAAAACAACACACATGCAATGACAATGGTTAATCCATGTATTTATGAAAAGAACATCCCTGCAATGACTCTGGTGGATCCATATGTGGTTTGTGAAAAGAACACACATGCAATGACTCTAGTGCTGGTTTTTTGAAAAGAACATACATGCAATGACTCTAGTGGATCCATATGTGGTTCATGAAAAGAACACACATGCAATGACTCTGGTTGATCCTTGCGGTTTAAGAAAATAATATACATGCAATGACTCTAGTGGATCCATATGTGGTTTGTGAAAAGAACACACATGTAATGACATTGGTTGATCCATTTGTTTTATGAAAAGAACATACATGCAATGGCTCTGGTGGTCCATATGTGGTTTGTGAAAAGAACACACACGCAATGACATTGGTTGATCCATGTGTTTTATTAAAAG
Source organism: Avena insularis (assembly GCA_023614405.1). Classification (NCBI taxonomy): domain Eukaryota; kingdom Viridiplantae; phylum Streptophyta; class Magnoliopsida; order Poales; family Poaceae; genus Avena; species Avena insularis. The sequence continues at coordinate 357,942,796 of CM042694.1, forward strand.
AACATACATGCAATGACTCTAGGGATCCATATGTGGTTTGTGAAAATAACACACATGCAATGACTCTAGTGCTGGTTTAGGTTAAGAACACACATGCAATGACTCTAGTGGATCCATATGTGATTCATTAAAAGAATCCACATGTAATGACTATAGATATTGTTAATGGAAAGAACAGACATGCAATGACTCTATTGGATCCATATGTGGTTCATGAAAAGAACACACATGCAATGACATTGGTGGATCCATGTGTTTTATGAAAAGAACAGACATACAATGACTCTAGTGGATCCATATATGGTTTGTGAAAAGAACACACATGCAATGACTCTAGTGATGGTTTATGAAAAAAACATACATGCAATGACTCTAGTGGATCCATATGTGGTTCATGAAAAGAACACACATGCACTGACCCTGGTGGATCCATATGTGATTTGTGAAAAGAACACACATGAAATGACTCTAGTGCTAGTTTCATGAAAAGAACACACATGCAATGACTCTAGCTATGGTTCATGAAAAGAAAACACATGCAATGACTCTAGTCCTGGTTTTGTGAAAAGAACACACATGCAATGACTCTAGTGGATCCATATGTGGTTCATGAAAAGAACATGCATGCAATGACGTTGGTGGATCCATGTGGTTTGTGGAAAGAACATAAATGAAGTGACTCTAGTGGATCCATATGTGGTTTGTGAAAAGAACACACATGCAATGACATTGGTGGATCCATGTGGTTTGTGGAAAGAATAGGCATGCAATGACTCTAGTGGATCCATATGTGGTTTGTGAAAAGAACACAAATGCAATAACATTGGTTGATCCATGTGTTTTATGAAAATAATATACATGCAATGACTCTGGTGGATCCACATGTGGTGTGTGACAATAACACACATGCAATGACATTGGTGGATCCATATGTGGTTCATGAAAATAACACACATATAATGACTCTAGTGGATCCATATGTGGTTCATGAAAAGGACACACATGCAATGGCATTGGTGGATCCATGTGGTTAGTGGAAGGAACATACATGCAATGACTCTAGTGGATCCATATGTGGTTCAAGAAAAGAATACACATGCAATTACATTGGTGGATCCATGTGGTTTATGGAAAGAATAGACATGCAATGACTCTAGTGGATCCATATGTGGTTCATGAAAAGAACACATATGCAATGACATTGGCGGATCCATGTGGTTTGTGGAAAGAATATACATGCAATGACTCTAGTGGATCCATATGTGGGTTGTGAAAAGAACACACATGCAATGATTCTGGTGGATCCATATGTGGTTTGTGAAAAGAACACACATGCAATGACTCTAGCTGTGGTTCATGAAACGAACACACATGAAATGACTCTAGTGCTGGTTTAGTGAAAAGAACACACATGCAATGACTCTAGTGGATCCATATGTGGTTCATGAAAAGACCACACGTGCAATGACATTGGTGGATCCATGTGGTTTGTGGAAAGAACACACATGCAATGACTATACTGGATCCATATGTGGTTCATGAAAAGAACACACATGCAATGACATTGGTGGATCCATGTGGTTTGTGGAAAAGAACATACATGCAATGACTCTAGTGGATCCATATGTGGTTTGTGATAAGAACACACATGCAATGACATTGGTGGATGCATTTGTAGTTTGTGAAAAGAACATACATGTAATGACTCTAGTGGATCCATATGTGGTTCATGAAAAGAACACACATGCAATGACATTGTAATCCATATGTGGTTTGTGAAAAGAACACACATGCAATGACATTGGTTGATCCATGTGTTTTATTAAAAGAACATACATGCATTGACTCTAGTGCTGGTTTAGGACAAGAACACACATGCAATGACTCTAGTGGATCCATATGTGGTTCATGAAAAGAACACACATGCAATGAAATTGGTGGACCCATGTGGTTTGTGGAAATAATAGACATGCAATGACTCTAGTGGATCCATATGTGGTTTGTGAAAAGAACACACATGCAATGACATTGGTTGATCCATGTGTTTTATGAAAAGAACATACATGCAATGACTCTTGTGGATCCATATATGGTTTGTGAAAAGAACACACATGCAATGATTCTAGTGGATCCATATGTGGTTTGTGAAAAGAACACACATGCAATGACTCTAGCTGTGGTTCATGAAACGAATACACATGAAATGACTCTAGTGCTGGTTTAGTGAAAAGAACACACATGCAATGACTCTAGTGGATCCATATGTGGTTCATGAAAAGACCACACGTGCAATGACATTGGTGGATCCATGTGGTTTGTGGAAAGAACACACATGCAATGACTCTACTAGATCCATATGTGGTTCATGAAAAGAACACACATGCAATGACATTGGTGGATCCATGTGGTTTGTGGAAAAGAACATACATGCAATGACTCTAGTGGATCCATATGTGGTTTGTGAAAAGAACACACATGCAATGACATTGGTGGATCCATTTGTAGTTTGTGAAAAGAACATACATGTAATGACTCTAGTGGATCCATATGTGGTTCATGAAAAGAACACACATGCAATGACATTGGTGGATCCATATGTGATTTGTGAAAAGAACACACATGCAATGACATTGGTTGATCCATGTGTTTTATTAAAAGAACATACATGCAATGACTCTGGTGGATCCATATGTGGTTTGTGAAAAGAACACACATGCAATTACTCTAGTGCTGGTTTAGGATAAGAACACACATGCAATGACTCTAGTGGATCCATATGTGGTTCATGAAAAGAACACATATGCAATGACATTGGCGGATCCATGTGGTTTGTGGAAAGAATATACATGCAATGACTCTAGTGGATCCATATGTAGGTTGTGAAAAGAACACACATGCAATGATTCTAGTGGATCCATATGTGGTTTGTGAAAAGAACACACATGCAATGACTCTAGCTGTGGTTCATGAAACGAACACACATGAAATGACTCTAGTGCTGGTTTAGTGAAAAAAACACACATGCAATAACTCTAGTGGATCCATATGTGGTTCATGAAAAGACCACACGTGCAATGACATTGGTGGATCCATGTGGTTTGTGGAAAGAACACACATGCAATGACTATACTGGATCCATATGTGGTTCATGAAAAGAACACACATGCAATGACATTGGTGGATCCATGTGGTTTGTGGAAAAGAACATACATGCAATGACTCTAGTGGATCCATATGTGGTTTGTGAAAAGAACACACATGCAATGACATTGGTGGATCCATTTGTAGTTTGTGAAAAGAACATACATGTAATGACTCTAGTGGATCCATATGTGGTTCATGAAAAGAACACACATGCAATGACATTGGTGGATCCATATGTGATTTGTGAAAAGAACACACATGCAATGACATTGGTTGATCCATGTGTTTTATTAAAAGAACATACATGCAATGACTCTGGTGGATCCATATGTGGTTTGTGAAAAGAACACACATGCAATTACTCTAGCTGTGGTTAATGAAACGAACACACATGAAATGACTCTAGTGCTGGTTTAGTGAAAAAAACACACATGCAATGACTCTAGTGGATCCATATGTGGTTCATGAAAAGACCACACGTGCAATGACATTGGTGGATCCATGTGGTTTGTGGAAAGAACACACATACAATGACTATACTGGATCCATATGTGGTTCATGAAAAGAACACACATGCAATGACATTGGTGGATCCATGTGGTTTGTGGAAAAGAACATACATGCAATGACTCTAGTGGATCCATATGTGGTTTGTGAAAAGAACACACATGCAATGACATTGGTGGATCCATTTGTAGTTTGTGAAAAGAACATACATGTAATGACTCTAGTGGATCCATATGTGGTTCATGAAAAGAACACACATGCAATGACATTGGTGGATCCATATGTGATTTGTGAAAAGAACACACATGCAATGACATTGGTTGATCCATGTGTTTTATTAAAAGAACATACATGCAATGACTCTGGTGGATCCATATGTGGTTTGTGAAAAGAACACACATACAATGACTCTAGTGCTGGTTTAGGATAAGAACACACATGCAATGACTCTAGTGGATCCATATGTGGTTCATGGAAAGAACACATATGCAATGACATTGGCGGATCCATGTGGTTTGTGGAAAGAATATACATGCAATGACTCTAGTGGATCCATATGTGGGTTGTGAAAAGAACACACATGCAATGATTCTGGTGGATCCATATGTGGTTTGTGAAAAGAACATACATGCAATGACTCTAGTTGTGGTTCATGAAACGAACACACATGAAATGACTCTAGTGCTGGTTTAGTGAAAAAACACACATGCAATGACTCTAGTGGATCCATATGTGGTTCATGAAAAGACCACACGTGCAATGACATTGGTGGATCCATGTGGTTTGTGGAAAGAACACACATGTAACAACTATACTGGATCCATATGTGGTTCATGAAAAGAACACACATGCAATGACATTGGTGGATCCATGTGGTTTGTGGAAAAGAACATACATGCAATGACCCTAGTGGATCCATATGTGGTTTGTGAAAAGAACACACATGCATTGACATTGGTGGATCCATTTGTAGTTTGTGAAAAGAACATACATGTAATGACTCTAGTGGATCCATATGTGGTTCATGAAAAGAACACACATGCAATGACATTGTAATCCATATGTTGTTTGTGAAAACAACACACATGCAATGACATTGGTTGATCCATGTGTTTTATTAAAAGAACATACATGCATTGACTCTAGTGGATCCATATGTGGTTCATGAAAAGAACACACATGCAATGAAATTGGTGGACCCATGTGGTTTGTGGAAAGAATAGACATGCAATGACTCTAGTGGATCCATATGTGGTTTGTGAAAAGAACACACATGCAATGACATTGGTTGATCCATGTGTTTTATGAAAAGAACATACATGCAATGACTCTTGTGGATCCATATATGGTTTGTGAAAAGAACACACATGCAATGATTCTAGTGGATCCATATGTGGTTTGTGAAAAGAACACACATGCAATGACTCTAGCTGTGGTTCATGAAACGAATACACATGAAATGACTCTAGTGCTGGTTTAGTGAAAAGAACACACATGCAATGACTCTAGTGGATCCATATGTGGTTCATGAAAAGACCACACGTGCAATGACATTGGTGGATCCATGTGGTTTGTAGAAAGAACACACATGCAATGACTCTACTAGATCCATATGTGGTTCATGAAAAGAACACACATGCAATGACATTGGTGGATCCATGTGGTTTGTGGAAAAGAACATACATGCAATGACTCTAGTGGATCCATATGTGGTTTGTGAAAAGAACACACATGCAATGACATTGGTGGATCCATTTGTAGTTTGTGAAAAGAACATACATGTAATGACTCTAGTGGATCCATATGTGGTTCATGAAAAGAACACACATGCAATGACATTGGTGGATCCATATGTGATTTGTGAAAAGAACACACATGCAATGACATTGGTTGATCCATGTGTTTTATTAAAAGAACATACATGCAATGACTCTGGTGGATCCATATGTGGTTTGTGAAAAGAACACACATGCAATTACTCTAGTGCTGGTTTAGGATAAGAACACACATGCAATGACTCTAGTGGATCCATATGTGGTTCATGAAAAGAACACATATGCAATGACATCAAGGATCCATGTGGTTTGTGGAAAGAATATACATGCAATGACTCTAGTGGATCCATATGTAGGTTGTGAAAAGAACACACATGCAATGATTCTAGTGGATCCATATGTGGTTTGTGAAAAGAACACACATGCAATGACTCTAGCTGTGGTTCATGAAACGAACACACATGAAATGACTCTAGTGCTGGTTTAGTGAAAAAAACACACATGCAATGACTCTAGTGGATCCATATGTGGTTCATGAAAAGACCACACGTGCAATGACATTGGTGGATCCATGTGGTTTGTGGAAAGAACACACATGCAATGACTATACTGGATCCATATGTGGTTCATGAAAAGAACACACATGCAATGACATTGGTGGATCCATGTGGTTTGTGGAAAAGAACATACATGCAATGACTCTAGTGGATCCATATGTGGTTTGTGAAAAGAACACACATGCAATGACATTGGTGGATCCATTTGTAGTTTGTGAAAAGAACATACATGTAATGACTCTAGTGGATCCATATGTGGTTCATGAAAAGAACACACATGCAATGACATTGGTGGATCCATATGTGATTTGTGAAAAGAACACACATGCAATGACATTGGTTGATCCATGTGTTTTATTAAAAGAACAAACATGCAATGACTCTGGTGGATTCATATGTGGTTTGTGAAAAGAACACACATGCAATTACTCTAGCTGTGGTTAATGAAACGAACACACATGAAATGACTCTAGTGCTGGTTTAGTGAAAAAAACACACATGCAATGACTCTAGTGGATCCATATGTGGTTCATGAAAAGACCACACGTGCAATGACATTGGTGGATCCATGTGGTTTGTGGAAAGAACACACATACAATGACTATACTGGATCCATATGTGGTTCATGAAAAGAACACACATGCAATGACATTGGTGGATCCATGTGGTTTATGGAAAAGAACATACATGCAATGACTCTAGTGGATCCATATGTGGTTTGTGAAAAGAACACACATGCAATGACATTGGTGGATCCATTTGTAGTTTGTGAAAAGAACATACATGTAATGACTCTAGTGGATCCATATGTGGTTCATGAAAAGAACACACATGCAATGACATTGGTGGATCCATATGTGATTTGTGAAAAGAACACACATGCAATGACATTGGTTGATCCATGTGTTTTATTAAAAGAACATACATGCAATGACTCTGGTGGATCCATATGTGGTTTGTGAAAAGAACACACATACAATGACTCTAGTGCTGGTTTAGGATAAGAACACACATGCAATGACTCTAGTGGATCCATATGTGGTTCATGGAAAGAACACATATGCAATGACATTGGCGGATCCATGTGGTTTGTGGAAAGAATATACATGCAATGACTCTAGTGGATCCATATGTGGGTTGTGAAAAGAACACACATGCAATGATTCTGGTGGATCCATATGTGGTTTGTGAAAAGAACATACATGCAATGACTCTAGCTGTGGTTCATGAAACGAACACACATGAAATGACTCTAGTGCTGGTTTAGTGAAAAAACACACATGCAATGACTCTAGTGGATCCATATGTGGTTCATGAAAAGACCACACGTGCAATGACATTGGTGGATCCATGTGGTTTGTGGAAAGAACACACATGCAACGACTATACTGGATCCATATGTGGTTCATGAAAAGAACACACATGCAATGACATTGGTGGATCCATGTGGTTTGTGGAAAAGAACATACATGCAATGACCCTAGTGGATCCATATGTGGTTTGTGAAAAGAACACACATGCATTGACATTGGTGGATCCATTTGTAGTTTGTGAAAAGAACATACATGTAATGACTCTAGTGGATCCATATGTGGTTCATGAAAAGAACACACATGCAATGACATTGTAATCCATATGTTGTTTGTGAAAACAACACACATGCAATGACATTGGTTGATCCATGTGTTTTATTAAAATAACATACATGCATTGACTCTAGTGCTGGTTTAGGATAAGAACACACATGCAATGACTCTAGTGGATCCATATGTGGTTCATGGAAAGAACACACATGCAATGACATTGGTGGATCCATGTGGTTTGTGGAAAGAATAGACATGCAATGACTCTAGTGGATCCATATGTGGTTTGTGAAAAAAACACATGCAATGACATTGGTTGATCCATGTGTTTTATGAAAAGAACATACATGCAATGATTCTGGTGGATCCATATGTGGTTTGTGAAAACAACACACATGCAATGATTCTGGTGGATCCATATGTGGTTTGTGAAAAGAACACACATGCAATGACTCTAGCTGCGGTTCATGAAACGAATACACATGAAATGACTCTAGTGCTGGTTTAGTGAAAAGAACACACATGCAATGACTCTAGTGGATCCATATGTGGTTCATGAAAAGACCACACGTGCAATGACATTGGTGGATCCATGTGGTTTGTGGAAAGAACACACATGCAATGACTCTACTGGATCCATATGTGGTTCATGAAAAGAACACACGTGCAATGACATTGGTGGATCCATGTGGTTTGTGGAAAAGAACATACATGCAATGACTCTAGTGGATCCATATGTGGTTCATGAAAAGAACACACATGCAATGACATTGTAATCCATATGTGGTTTGTGAAAAGAACACACATGCAATGACATTGGTTGATCCATGTGTTTTATTAAAAGAACATACATGCATTGACTCTAGTGCTGGTTTAGGACAAGAACACACATGCAATGACTCTAGTGGATCCATATGTGGTTCATGAAAAGAACACACATGCAATGAAATTGGTGGACCCATGTGGTTTGTGGAAAGAATAGACATGCAATGACTCTAGTGGATCCATATGTGGTTTGTGAAAAGAACACACATGCAATGACATTGGTTGATCCATGTGTTTTATGAAAAGAACATACATGCAATGACTCTTGTGGATCCATATATGGTTTGTGAAAAGAACACACATGCAATGATTCTAGTGGATCCATATGTGGTTTGTGAAAAGAACACACATGCAATGACTCTAGCTGTGGTTCATGAAACGAATACACATGAAATGACTCTAGTGCTGGTTTAGTGAAAAGAACACACATGCAATGACTCTAGTGGATCCATATGTGGTTCATGAAAAGACCACACGTGCAATGACATTGGTGGATCCATGTGGTTTGTAGAAAGAACACACATGCAATGACTCTACTAGATCCATATGTGGTTCATGAAAAGAACACACATGCAATGACATTGGTGGATCCATGTGGTTTGTGGAAAAGAACATACATGCAATGACTCTAGTGGATCCATATGTGGTTTGTGAAAAGAACACACATGCAATGACATTGGTGGATCCATTTGTAGTTTGTGAAAAGAACATACATGTAATGACTCTAGTGGATCCATATGTGGTTCATGAAAAGAACACACATGCAATGACATTGGTGGATCCATATGTGATTTGTGAAAAGAACACACATGCAATGACATTGGTTGATCCATGTGTTTTATTAAAAGAACATACATGCAATGACTCGTGTGGATCCATATGTGGTTTGTGAAAAGAACACACATGCAATTACTCTAGTGCTGGTTTAGGATAAGAACACACATGCAATGACTCTAGTGGATCCATATGTGGTTCATGAAAAGAACACATATGCAATGACATTGGCGGATCCATGTGGTTTGTGGAAAGAATATACATGCAATGACTCTAGTGGATGCATATGTAGGTTGTGAAAAGAACACACATGCAATAATTCTAGTGGATCCATATGTGGTTTGTGAAAAGAACACACATGCAATGACTCTAGCCGTGGTTCATGAAACGAACACATGAAATGACTCTAGTGCTGGTTTAGTGAAAAAAACACATGCAATGACTCTAGTGGATCCATATGTGGTTCATGAAAAGACCACACGGCAATGACATTGGTGGATCCATGTGGTTTGTGGAAAGAACACACATGCAATGACTATCTGGATCCATATGTGGTTCATGAAAAGAACACACATGCAATGACATTGGTGGATCCATGTGGTTTGTGGAAAAGAACATACATGCAATGACTCTAGTGGATCCATATGTGGTTTGTGAAAAGAACACACATGCAATGACATTGGTGGATCCATTTGTAGTTTGTGAAAAGAACATACATGTAATGACTCTAGTGGATCCATATGTGGTTCATGAAAAGAACACACATGCAATGACATTGGTGGATCCATATGTGATTTGTGAAAAGAACACACATGCAATGACATTGGTTGATCCATGTGTTTTATTAAAAGAACATACATGCAATGACTCTGGTGGATCCATATGTGGTTTGTGAAAAGAACACACATGCAATTACTCTAGCTGTGGTTAATGAAACGAACACACATGAAATGACTCTAGTGCTGGTTTAGTGAAAAAAACACACATGCAATGACTCTAGTGGATCCATATGTGGTTCATGAAAAGACCACACGTGCAATGACATTGGTGGATCCATGTGGTTTGTGGAAAAGAACATACATGCAATGACCCTAGTGGATCCATATGTGGTTTGTGAAAAGAACACACATGCATTGACATTGGTGGATCCATTTGTAGTTTGTGAAAAGAACATACATGTAATGACTCTAGTGGATCCATATGTGGTTCATGAAAAGAACACACATGCAATGACATTGTAATCCATATGTTGTTTGTGAAAACAACACACATGCAATGACATTGGTTGATCCATGTGTTTTATTAAAAGAACATACATGCATTGACTCTAGTGCTGGTTTAGGATAAGAACACACATGCAATGACTCTAGTGGATCCATATGTGGTTCATGGAAAGAACACACATGTAATGACATTGGTGGATCCATGTGGTTTGTGGAAAGAATAGACATGCAATGACTCTAGTGGATCCATATGTGGTTTGTGAAAAAAACACATGCAATGACATTGGTTGATCCATGTGTTTTATGAAAAGAACATACATGCAATGATTCTGGTGGATCCATATGTGGTTTGTGAAAACAACACACATGCAATGATTCTGGTGGATCCATATGTGGTTTGTGAAAAGAACACACATGCAATGACTCTAGCTGTGGTTCATGAAACGAATACACATGAAATGACTCTAGTGCTGGTTTAGTGAAAAGAACACACATGCAATGACTCTAGTGGATCCATATGTGGTTCATGAAAAGACCACACGTGCAATGACATTGGTGGATCCATGTGGTTTGTGGAAAGAACAAACATGCAATGACTCTACTGGATCCATATGTGGTTCATGAAAAGAACACACGTGCAATGACATTGGTGGATCCATGTGGTTTGTGGAAAAGAACATACATGCAATGACTCTAGTGGATCCATATGTGGTTTGTGAAAAGAACACACATGCAATGACATTGGTGGATCCATTTGTAGTTTGTGAAAAGAACATACATGTAATGACTCTAGTGGATCCATATGTGGTTCATGAAAAGAACACACATGCAATGACATTGGTGGATCCATATGTGATTTGTGAAAAGAACACACATGCAATGACATTGGTTGATCCATGTGTTTTATTAATAGAACATACATGCAATGACTCTGGTGGATCCATATGTGGTTTGTGAAAAGAACACACATGCAATTACTCTAGTGCTGGTTTAGGATAAGAACACACATGCAATGACTCTAGTGGATCCATATGTGGTTCATGAAAAGAACACATATGCAATGACATTGGCGGATCCATGTGGTTTGTGGAAAGATTATACATGCAATGACTCTAGTGGATCCATATGTGGGTTGTGAAAAGAACACACATGCAATGATTCCGGTGGATCCATATGTGGTTTGTGAAAAGAATACACATGCAATGACTCTAGCTGTGGTTCATGAAACGAACACACATGAAATGACTCTAGTGCTGGTTTAGTGAAAAGAACACACATGCAATGACTCTAGTGGATCCATATGTGGTTCATGAAAAGACCACACGTGCAATGACATTGGTGGATCCATGTGGTTTGTGGAAAGAACACACATGCAATGACTATACTGGATCCATATGTGGTTCATGAAAACAACACACATGCAATGATATTGGTGGATCCATGTGGTTTGTGGAAAAGAACATACATGCAATGACTCTAGTGGATCCATATGTGGTTTGTGAAAAGAACACACATGCAATGACATTGGTGGATCCATTTGTAGTTTGTGAAAAGAACATACATGTAATGACTCTAGTGGATCCATATGTGGTTCATGAAAAGAACACACATGCAATGACATTGGTGGATCCATATGTGATTTGTGAAAAGAACACACATGCAATGACATTGGTTGATCCATGTGTTTTATTAAAAGAACATACATGCAATGACTCTGGTGGATCCATATGTGGTTTGTGAAAAGAACACACATGCAATTACTCTAGCTGTGGTTAATGAAACGAACACACATGAAATGACTCTAGTGCTGGTTTAGTGAAAAAAACACACATGCAATGACTCTAGTGGATCCATATGTGGTTCATGAAAAGACCACACGTGCAATGACATTGGTGGATCCATGTGGTTTGTGGAAAGAACACACATACAATGACTATACTGGATCCATATGTGGTTCATGAAAAGAACACACATGCAATGACATTGGTGGATCCATGTGGTTTGTGGAAAAGAACATACATGCAATGACTCTAGTGGATCCATATGTGGTTTGAAAAGAACACATGCAATGACATTGGTGGATCCATTTGTAGTTTGTGAAAAGAACATACATGTAATGACTCTAGTGGATCCATATGTGGTTCATGAAAAGAACACACATGCAATGACATTGGTGGATCCATATGTGATTTGTGAAAAGAACACACATGCAATGACATTGGTTGATCCATGTGTTTTATTAAAAGAACATACATGCAATGACTCTGGTGGATCCATATGTGGTTTGTGAAAAGAACACACATACAATGACTCTAGTGCTGGTTTAGGATAAGAACACACATGCAATGACTCTAGTGGATCCATATGTGGTTCATGGAAAGAACACATATGCAATGACATTGGCGGATCCATGTGGTTTGTGGAAAGAATATACATGCAATGACTCTAGTGGATCCATATGTGGGTTGTGAAAAGAACACACATGCAATGATTCTAGTGGATCCATATGTGGTTTGTGAAAAGAACATACATGCAATGACTCTAGCTGTGGTTCATGAAACGAACACACATGAAATGACTCTAGTGCTGGTTTAGTGAAAAAACACACATGCAATGACTCTAGTGGATCCATATGTGGTTCATGAAAAGACCACACGTGCAATGACATTGGTGGATCCATGTGGTTTGTAGAAAGAACACACATGCAACGACTATACTGGATCCATATGTGGTTCATGAAAAGAACACACATGCAATGACATTGGTGGATCCATGTGGTTTGTGGAAAAGAACATACATGCAATGACCCTAGTGGATCCATATGTGGTTTGTGAAAAGAACACACATGCATTGACATTGGTGGATCCATTTGTAGTTTGTGAAAAGAACATACATGTAATGACTCTAGTGGATCCATATGTGGTTCATGAAAAGAACACACATGCAATGACATTGTAATCCATATGTTGTTTGTGAAAACAACACACATGCAATGACATTGGTTGATCCATGTGTTTTATTAAAAGAACATACATGCATTGACTCTAGTGCTGGTTTAGGATAAGAACACACATGCAATGACTCTAGTGGATCCATATGTGGTTCATGGAAAGAACACACATGTAATGACATTGGTGGATCCATGTGGTTTGTGGAAAGAATAGACATGCAATGACTCTAGTGGATCCATATGTGGTTTGTGAAAACAACACACATGCAATGATTCTGGTGGATCCATATGTGGTTTGTGAAAACAACACACATGCAATGATTCTGGTGGATCCATATGTGGTTTGTGAAAAGAACACACATGCAATGACTCTAGCTGTGGTTCATGAAACGAATACACATGAAATGACTCTAGTGCTGGTTTAGTGAAAAGAACACACATGCAATGACTCTAGTGGATCCATATGTGGTTCATGAAAAGACCACACGTGCAATGACATTGGTGGATCCATGTGGTTTGTGGAAAGAACACACATGCAATGACTATACTGGATCCATATGTGGTTCATGAAAAGAACACACGTGCAATGACATTGGTGGATCCATGTGGTTTGTGGAAAAGAACATACATGCAATGACTCTAGTGGATCCATATGTGGTTTGTGAAAAGAACACACATGCAATGACATTGGTGGATCCATTTGTAGTTTGTGAAAAGAACATACATGTAATGACTCTAGTGGATCCATATGTGGTTCATGAAAAGAACACACATGCAATGACATTCGTGGATCCATATGTGATTTGTGAAAAGAACACACATGCAATGACATTGGTTGATCCATGTGTTTTATTAAAAGAACATACATGCAATGACTCTGGTGGATCCATATGTGGTTTGTGAAAAGAACACACATGCAATTACTCTAGTAGAACACACATGCAATAACTCTAGTGGATCCATATGTGGTTCATGAAAAGAACACATATGCAATGACATTAGCGGATCCATGTGGTTTGTGGAAAGATTATACATGCAATGACTCTAGTGGATCCATATGTGGGTTGTGAAAAGAACACACATGCAATGATTCCGGTGGATCCATATGTGGTTTGTGAAAAGAATACACATGCAATGACTCTAGCTGTGGTTCATGAAACGAACACACATGAAATGACTCTAGTGCTGGTTTAGTGAAAAGAACACACATGCAATGACTCTAGTGGATCCATATGTGGTTCATGAAAAGACCACACGTGCAATGACATTGGTGGATCCATGTGGTTTGTGGAAAGAACACACATGCAATGACTATACTGGATCCATATGTGGTTCATGAAAATAACACACATGCAATGACATTGGTGGATCCATGTGGTTTGTGGAAAAGAACATACATGCAATGACTCTAGTGGATCCATATGTGGTTTGTGAAAAGAACACACATGCAATGACATTGGTGGATCCATTTGTAGTTTGTGAAAAGAACATACATGTAATGACTCTAGTGGATCCATATGTGGTTCATGAAAAGAACACACATGCAATGACATTGTAATCCATATGTGGTTTGTGAAAACAACACACATGCAATGACATTGGTTGATCCATGTGTTTTATTAAAAGAACATACATGCAATGATTCTGGTGGATCCATATGTGGTTTGTGAAAAGAACACACATGCAATGACTCTAGTGCTGGTTTAGGATAAGAACACACATGCAATGACTCTAGTGGATCCATATGTGGTTCATGAAAAGAACACACATGCAATGAAATTGGTGGATCCATGTGGTTTGTGGAAAGAATAGACATGCAATGACTCTAGTGGATCCATATGTGGTTTGTGAAAAAAAAACACATGCAATGACATTGGTTGATCCATGTGTTTTATGAAAAGAACATACATGCAATGACTCTGGTGGATCCATATGTGGTTTGTGAAAACAACACACATGCAATGATTCTGGTGGATCCATATGTCGTTTGTGAAAAAAAAACACATGCAATGACTCAACTGTGGTTCATGAAACGAATACACATGAAATGACTCTAGTGCTGGTTTAGTGAAAAGAACACACATGCAATGACTCTAGTGGATCCATATGTGGTTCATGAAAAGACCACACGTGGAATGACATTGGTGGATCCATGTGGTTTGTGGAAAGAACACACATGCAATGACTCTACTGGATCCATATGTGGTTCATGAAAAGAACACACCTGCAATGACATTGGTGGATCCATGTGGTTTGTGGAAAGATTATACATGTAATGACTCTAGTGGATCCATATGTGGGTTGTGAAAAGAACACACATGCAATGATTCCGGTGGATCCATATGTGGTTTGTGAAAAGAATACACATGCAATGACTCTAGCTGTGGTTCATGAAACGAACACACATGAAATGACTCTAGTGCTGGTTTAGTGAAAAGAACACACATGCAATGACTCTAGTGGATCCATATGTGGTTCATGAAAAGACCACACGTGCAATGACATTGGTGGATCCATGTGGTTTGTGGAAAGAACACACATGCAATGACTATACTGGATCCATATGTGGTTCATGAAAAGAACACACATGCAATGATATTGGTGGATCCATGTGGTTTGTGGAAAAGAACATACATGCAATGACTCTAGTGGATCCATATGTGGTTTGTGAAAAGAACACACATGCAATGACATTGGTGGATCCATTTGTAGTTTGTGAAAAGAACATACATGTAATGACTCTAGTGGATCCATATGTGGTTCATGAAAAGAACACACATGCAATGACATTGTAATCCATATGTGGTTTGTGAAAACAACACACATGCAATGACATTGGTTGATCCATGTGTTTTATTAAAAGAACATACATGCAATGATTCTGGTGGATCCATATGTGGTTTGTGAAAAGAACACACATGCAATGACTCTAGTGCTGGTTTAGGATAAGAACACACATGCAATGACTCTAGTGGATCCATATGTGGTTCATGAAAAGAACACACATGCAATGACATTGGTGGATCCATGTGGTTTGTGGAAAGAATAGACATGCAATGACTCTAGTGGTTCCATATGTGGTTTGTGAAAAAAAACACATGCAATGACATTGGTTGATCCATGTGTTTTATGAAAAGAACATACATGCAATGACTCTGGTGGATCCATATGTGGTTTGTGAAAACAACACACATGCAATGATTCTGGTGGATCCATATGTCGTTTGTGAAAAAAAAACACATGCAATGACTCTAGCTGTGGTTCATGAAACGAATACACATGAAATGACTCTAGTGCTGGTTTAGTGAAAAGAACACACATGCAATGACTCTAGTGGATCCATATGTGGTTCATGAAAAGACCACACGTGGAATGACATTGGTGGATCCATGTGGTTTGTGGAAAGAACACACATGCAATGACTCTACTGGATCCATATGTGGTTCATGAAAAGAACACACATGCAATGAAATTGGTGGATCCATGTGGTTTGTGGAAAAGAACATACATGCAATGACTCTAGTGGATCCATATGTGGTTTGTGAAAAGAACACACATGCAATGACATTGGTGGATCCATTTGTAGTTTGTGAAAAGAACATACATGTAATGACTCTAGTGGATCCATATGTGGTTCATGAAAAGAACACACATGCAATGACATTGTAATCCAAATGTGGTTTGTGAAAAGAACACACATGCAATGACATTGGTTGATCCATGTGTTTTATTAAAAGAACATACATGCATTGACTCTAGTGCTGGTTTAGGATAAGAACACACATGTAATGCCTCTAGTGGATCCATATGTGGTTCATGAAAAGAACACACATGCAATGACATTGGTGGATCCATGTGGTTTGTGGAAAGAATAGACATGCAATGACTCTAGTGGATCCATATGTGGTTTGTGAAAAAAAACACATGCAATGACATTGGTTGATCCATGTGTTTTATGAAAAGAACATACATGCAATGACTCTGGTGGATCCATATGTGGTTTGTGAAAACAACACACATGCAATGATTCTAGTGGATCCATATGTGGTTTGTGAAAAGAACACACATGCAATGACTCTAGCTGTGGTTCATGAAACGAATACACATGAAATGACTCTAGTGCTGGTTTAGTGAAAAGAACACACATGCAATGACTCTAGTGGATCCATATGTGGTTCATGAAAAGACCACACGTGCAATGACATTGGTGGATCCATGTGGTTTGTGGAAAGAACACACATGCAATGACTCTACTGGATCCATATGTGGTTCATGAAAAGAACACACGTGCAATGACATTGGTGGATCCATGTGGTTTGTGGAAAAGAACATACATGCAATGACTCTAGTGGATCCATATGTGGTTTGTGAAAAGAACACACATGCAATGACATTGGTGAATCCATTTGTAGTTTGTGAAAAGAACATACATGTAATGACTCTAGTGGATCCATATGTGGTTCATGAAAAGAACACACATGCAATGACATTCGTGGATCCATATGTGATTTGTGAAAAGAACACACATGCAATGACATTGGTTGATCCATGTGTTTTATTAAAAGAACATACATGCAATGACTCTGGTGGATCCATATGTGGTTTGTGAAAAGAACACACATGCAATTACTCTAGTAGAACACACATGCAATGACTCTATTGGATCCATATGTGGTTCATGAAAAGAACACATATGCAATGACATTGGCGGATCCATCTGGTTTGTGGAAAGATTATACATGCAATGACTCTAGTGGATCCATATGTGGGTTGTGAAAAGAACACACATGCAATGATTCCGGTGGATCCAAATGTGGTTTGTGAAAAGAATACACAGGCAATGACTCTAGCTGTGGTTCATGAAACGAACACACATGAAATGACTCTAGTGCTGGTTTAGTGAAAAGAACACACATGCAATGACTCTAGTGGATCCATATGTGGTTCATGAAAAGACCACGTAATGACATTGGTGGATCCATGTGGTTTGTGGAAAGAACACACATGCAATGACTATACTGGATCCATATGTGGTTCATGAAAAGAACACACATGCAATGACATTGGTGGATCCATGTGGTTTGTGGAAAAGAACATACATGCAATGACTCTAGTGGATCCATATGTGCTTTGTGAAAAGAACACACATGCAATGACATTGGTGGATCCATTTGTAGTTTGTGAAAAGAACATACATGTAATGACTCTAGTGGATCCATATGTGGTTCATGAAAAGAACACACATGCAATGACATTGTAATCCATATGTGGTTTGTGAAAACAACACACATGCAATGACATTGGTTGATCCATGTGTTTTATTAAAAGAACATACATGCAATGATTCTGGTGGATCCATATGTGGTTTGTGAAAAGAACACACATGCAATGACTCTAGTGCTAGTTTAGGATAAGAACACACATGCAATGACTCTAGTGGATCCATATGTGGTTCATGAAAAGAACACACATGCAATGACATTGGTGGATCCTTGTGGTTTGTGGAAAGAATAGACATGCAATGACTCTAGTGGATCCATATGTGGTTCATGAAAAGAACACACATGAAATGACTCTAGTGCTGGTTTAGTGAAAAGAACACACATGCAATGACTCTAGTGGATCCATATGTGGTTCATGAAAAGACCACACGTGCAATGACATTGGTGGATCCATGTGGTTTGTGGAAAGAACACATATGCAATGACTCTACTGGATCCATATGTGGTTCATGAAAAGAACACACATGCAATGACATTGGTGGATCCATGTGGTTTGTGGAAAAGAATATACATGCAATGACTCTAGTGGATCCATATGTGGTTTGTGAAAAGAACACACATGCAATGACATTGGTGGATCCATTTGTAGTTTGTGAAAAGAACATACATGTAATGACTCTAGTGGATCCATATGTGGGTTGTGAAAAGAACACACATGCAATGATTCTGGTGGATCCATATGTGGTTTGTGAAAAGAACACACATGCAATGACTCTAGCTGTGGTTCATGAAACGAACACACATGAAATGACTCTAGTGCTGGTTTAGTGAAAAGAACACACATGCAATGACTCTAGTGGATCCATATGTGGTTCATGAAAAGACCACACGTGCAATGACATTGGTGGATCCATGTGGTTTGTGGAAAGAACACATATGCAATGACTCTACTGGATCCATATGTGGTTCATGAAAAGAACACACATGCAATGACATTGGCGGATCCATGTGGTTTGTGGAAAGAATATACATGCAATGACTCTAGTGGATCCATATGTGGGTTGTGAAAAGAACACACATGCAATGATTCTGGTGGATCCATATGTGGTTTGTGAAAAGAACACACATGCAATGACTCTAGCTGTGGTTCATGAAACTAACACACATGAAATGACTCTAGTGCTGGTTTAGTGAAAAGAACACACATGCAATGACTCTAGTGGATCCATATGTGGTTCATGAAAAGACCACACGTGCAATGACATTGGTGGATCCATGTGGTTTGTGGAAAGAACACATATGCAATGACTCTACTGGATCCATATGTGGTTCCTGAAAAGAACACACATGCAATGACATTGGTGGATCCATGTGGTTTGTGGAAAAGAATATACATGCAATGACTCTAGTGGATCCATATGTGGTTTGTGAAAAGAACACACATGCAATGACATTGGTGGATCCATTTGTAGTTTGTGAAAAGAACATACATGTAATGACTCTAGTGGATCCATATGTGGTTCATGAAAAGAACACACATGCAATGACATTGTAATCCATATGTGGTTTGTGAAAAGAACACACATGCAATGACATTGGTTGACCCATGTGTTTTATTAAAAGAACATACATGCATTGACTCTAGTGCTGGTTTAGGATAAGAACACACATGCAATGACTCTAGTGGATCCATATGTGGTTCATGAAAATAACACACATGCAATGACATTGGTGGATCCATGTGGTTTGTGGAAAGAACACACATGCAATGACTCTAGTGGATCCATATGTGGTTTGTGAAAAAAACACATGCAATGACATTGGTTGATCCATGTGTTTTATGAAAAGAACATACATGCAATGACTCTGGTGGATCCATATGTGGTTTGTGAAAACAACACACATGCAATGATTCTGGTGGATCCATATGTGGTTTGTGAAAAGAACACACATGCAATGACTCTAGCTGTGGTTCATGAAACGAATACACATGAAATGACTCTAGTGCTGGTTTAGTGAAAAGAACACACATGCAATGACTCTAGTGGATCCATATGTGGTTCATGAAAAAACCACACGTGCAATGACATTGGTGGATCCATGTGGTTTGTGGAAAGAACACACATGCAATGACTCTACTGGATCCATATGTGGTTCATGAAAAGAACACACATGCAATGACATTGGTGGATCCATGTGGTTTGTGGAAAAGAACATACATGCAATGACTCTAGTGGATCCATATGTGGTTTGTGAAAAGAACACACATGCAATGACATTGGTGGATCCATTTGTAGTTTGTGAAAAGAACATACATGTAATGACTCTAGTGGATCCATATGTGGTTCATGAAAAGAACACACATGCAATGACATTGGTGGATTCATATGTGATTTGTGAAAAGAACACACATGCATTGACATTGGTTGATCCATGTGTTTTATTAAAAGAACATACATGCAATGACTCTGGTGGATCCATATGTTGTTTGTGAAAAGAACACACATGCAATTACTCTAGTGCTGGTTTAGGATAAGAAAACACATGCAATGACTCTAGTGGATCCATATGTGGGTCATGAAAAGAACACATATGCAATGACATTGGCGCATCCATGTGGTTTGTGGAAAGAATATACATGCAATGACTCTAGTGGATCCATATGTGGGTTGTGAAAAGAACACACATGCAATGATTCTGGTGGATCCATATGTGGTTTGTGAAAAGAACACACATGCAATGACTCTAGCTGTGGTTCATGAAACGAACACACATGAAATGACTCTAGGGCTGGTTTAGTGAAAAGAACACACATGCAATGACTCTAGTGGATCCATATGTGGTTCATGAAAAGACCACACGTGCAATGACATTGGTGGATCCATGTGGTTTGTGGAAAGAACACACATGCAATGACTCTACTGGATCCATATGTGGTTCATGAAAAGAACACACATGCAATGACATTGGTGGATCCATGTGGTTTGTGGAAAAGAATATACATGCAATGACTCTAGTGGATCCATATGTGGTTTGTGAAAAGAACACACATGCAATGTCATTGGTGGATCCATTTGTAGTTTGTGAAAAGAACATACATGTAATGACTCTAGTGGATCCATATGTGGTTCATGAAAAGAACACACATGCAATGACATTGTAATCCATATGTGGTTTGTGAAAAGAACACACATGCAATGACATTGGTTGACCCATGTGTTTTATTAAAAGAACATACATGCATTGACTCTAGTGCTGGTTTAGGATAAGAACACACATGCAATGACTCTAGTGGATCCATATGTGGTTCATGAAAATAACACACATGCAATGACATTGGTGGATCCATGTGGTTTGTGGAAAGAACACACATGCAATGACTCTAGTGGATCCATATGTGGTTTGTGAAAAAAACACATGCAATGACATTGGTTGATCCATGTGTTTTATGAAAAGAACATACATGCAATGACTCTGGTGGATCCATATGTGGTTTGTGAAAACAACACACATGCAATGATTCTGGTGGATCCATATGTGGTTTGTGAAAAGAACACACATGCAATGACTCTAGCTGTGGTTCATGAAACGAATACACATGAAATGACTCTAGTGCTGGTTTAGTGAAAAGAACACACATGCAATGACTCTAGTGGATCCATATGTGGTTCATGAAAAAACCACACGTGCAATGACATTGGTGGATCCATGTGGTTTGTGGAAAGAACACACATGCAATGACTCTACTGGATCCATATGTGGTTCATGAAAAGAACACACATGCAATGACATTGGTGGATCCATGTGGTTTGTGGAAAAGAACATACATGCAATGACTCTAGTGGATCCATATGTGGTTTGTGAAAAGAACACACATGCAATGACATTGGTGGATCCATTTGTAGTTTGTGAAAAGAACATACATGTAATGACTCTAGTGGATCCATATGTGGTTCATGAAAAGAACACACATGCAATGACATTGGTGGATTCATATGTGATTTGTGAAAAGAACACACATGCATTGACATTGGTTGATCCATGTGTTTTATTAAAAGAACATACATGCAATGACTCTGGTGGATCCATATGTTGTTTGTGAAAAGAACACACATGCAATTACTCTAGTGCTGGTTTAGGATAAGAAAACACATGCAATGACTCTAGTGGATCCATATGTGGTTCATGAAAAGAACAACTATGCAATGACATTGGCGGATCCATGTGGTTTGTGGAAAGAATATACATGCAATGACTCTAGTGGATCCATATGTGGGTTGTGAAAAGAACACACATGCAATGATTCTGGTGGATCCATATGTGGTTTGTGAAAAGAACACACATGCAATGACTCTAGCTGTGGTTCATGAAACGAACACACATGAAATGACTCTAGTGCTGGTTTAGTGAAAAGAACACACATGCAATGACTCTAGTGGATCCATATGTGGTTCATGAAAAGACCACACGTGCAATGACATTGGTGGATCCATGTGGTTTGTGGAAAGAACACATATGCAATGACTCTACTGGATCCATATGTGGTTCATGAAAAGAACACACATGCAATGACATTGGTGGATCCATGTGGTTTGTGGAAAAGAACATATATGCAATGACTCTAGTGGATCCATATGTGGTTTGTGAAAAGAACA
Organism: Avena insularis; assembly: GCA_023614405.1. Lineage (NCBI taxonomy): Eukaryota > Viridiplantae > Streptophyta > Magnoliopsida > Poales > Poaceae > Avena > Avena insularis. Next base: position 357,966,011 of record CM042694.1, read on the forward strand.
CACATGCAATGACATTGGTGGATCCATTTGTAGTTTGTGAAAAGAACATACATGTAATGACTCTAGTGGATCCATATGTGGTTCATGAAAAGAACACACATGCAATGACATTGTAATCCATATGTGGTTTGTGAAAAGAACACACATGCAATGACATTGGTTGATCCATGTGTTTTATTAAAAGAACATACATGCATTGACTCTAGTGCTGGTTTAGGATAAGAACACACATGCAATGACTCTAGTGGATCCATATGTGGTTCATGAAAAGAACACACATGCAATGACATTGGTGGATCCATGTGGTTTGTGGAAAGAATAGACATGCAATGACTCTAGTGGATCCATATGTGGTTTGTGAAAAAAACACATGCAATGACATTGGTCGATCCATGTGTTTTATGAAAAGAACATACATGCAATGACTTTGGTGGATCCATATGTGGTTTGTGAAAACAACACACATGCAATGATTCTGGTGGATCCATATGTGGTTTGTGAAAAGAACACACATGCAATGACTCTAGCTGTGGTTCATGAAACGAATACACATGAAATGACTCTAGTGATGGTTTAGTTAAAAGAACACACATGCAATGACTCTAGTGGATCCATATGTGGTCCATGAAAATACCACACGTGCAATGACATTGGTGGATCCATGTGGTTTTTGGAAAGAACACACATGCAATGACTCTACTGGATCCATATGTGGTTCATCAAAAGAACACACATGCAATGACATTGGTGGATCCATGTGGTTTGTGGAAAACAACAAACATGCAATGACTAGTGGATCCATATGTGGTTTGTGTAAAGAACACACATGCAATGACATTGGTGGATCCATTTGTAGTTTGTGAAAAGAACATACATGTAATGACTCTAGTGGATCCATATGTGGTTCCTGAAAAGAACACAAATGCAATGACATTGGTGGATCCATATGTGATTTGTGAAAAGAACACACATGCAATGACATTGGTTGATCCATGTGTTTTATTAAAAGAACATACATGCAATGACTCTGGTGGATCCATATGTGGTTTGTGAAAAGAACACACATGCAATTACTCTAGTGCTAGTTTAGGATAAGAACACACACGCAATGAATCTAGTGAATCCATATGTGGGTCATGAAAAGAACACATATGCAATGACATTGGCGGATCCATGTGGTTTGTGGAAAGAATATACATGCAATGACTCTAGTGGATCCATATGTGGGTTGTGAAAAGAACACACATGCAATGATTCTGGTGGATCCATATGTGGTTTGTGAAAAGAACACACATGCAATGACTCTAGCTGTGGTTCATGAAACGAACACACATGAAATGACTCTAGTGCTGGTTTAGTGAAAAGAACACACATGCAATGACTCTAGTGGATCCATATGTGGTTCATGAAAAGACCACACGTGCAATGACATTGGTGGATCCATGTGGTTTGTGGAAAGAACACACATGCAATGACTCTACTGGATCCATATGTGGTTCATGAAAAGAACACACATGCAATGACATTGGTGGATCCATGTGGTTTGTGGAAAAGAATATACATGCAATGACTCTAGTGGATCCATATGTGGTTTGTGAAAAGAACACACATGCAATGACATTGGTGGATCCATTTGTAGTTTGTGAAAAGAACATACATGTAATGACTCTAGTGGATCCATATGTGGTTCATGAAAAGAACACACATGCAATGACATTGTAATCCATATGTGGTTTGTGAAAAGAACACACATGCAATGACATTGGTTGACCCATGTGTTTTATTAAAAGAATACACATGCATTGACTCTAGTGCTGGTTTAGGATAAGAACACACATGCAATGACTCTAGTGGATCCATATGTGGTTCATGAAAATAACACACATGCAATGACATTGGTGGATCCATGTGGTTTGTGGAAAGAACACACATGCAATGACTATACTGGATCCATATGTGGTTCATGAAAAGAACACACATGCAATGACATTGGTGGATCCATGTGGTTTGTGGAAAAGAACATACATGCAATGACTCTAGTGGATCCATATGTGGTTTGTGAAAAGAACACACATGCAATGACATTGGTGGATCCATTTGTAGTTTGTGAAAAGAACATACATGTAATGACTCTAGTGGATCCATATGTGGTTCATGAAAAGAACACACATGCAATGACATTGTAATCCATATGTGGTTTGTGAAAAGAACACATATGCAATGACATTGGTTGATCCATGTGTTTTATTAAAAGAACATACATGCATCGACTCTAGTGCTGGTTTAGGATAAGAACACACATGCAATGAATCTAGTGGATCCATATGTGGTTCATGAAAAGAACACACATGCAATGAATCTAGTGGATCCATATGTGGTTCATGAAAAGAACACACATGCAATGACATTGGTGGATCCATGGGGTTTGTGGAAAGAATAGACATGCAATGACTCTAGTGGATCCATATGTGGTTTGTGAAAAAAACACATGCAATGACATTGGTTGATCCATTTGTTTTATGAAAAGAACATACATGCAATGGCTCTGGTGGTCCATATGTGCTTTGTGAAAAGAACACACACGCAATGACATTGGTTGATCCATGTGTTTTATTAAAAGAACATACATGCAATGACTCTAGGGATCCATATGTGGTTTGTGAAAATAACACACATGCAATGACTCTAGTGCTGGTTTAGGTTAAGAACACACATGCAATGACTCTAGTGGATCCATATGTGGTTCATTAAAAGAATCCACATGTAATGACTATAGCTATTGTTAATGGAAAGAACAGACATGCAATGACTCTATTGGATCCATAAGTGGTTCATGAAAAGAACACACATGTAATGACATTGGTGGATCCATGTGTTTTATGAAAAGAACAGACATGCAATGACTCTAGTGGATCCATATATGGTTTGTGAAAAGAACACACATGCAATGACTCTAGTGCTGGTTTATGAAAAGAACATACATGCAATGACTCTAGTGGATCCATATGTGGTTCAGGAAAAGAACACACATGCACTGACCCTGGTGGATCCATATGTGGTTTGTGAAAAGAACACACATGAAATGACCCTAGTGCTAGTTTCATGTAAAGAACACATATGCAATGACTCTAGCTATGGTTCATGAAAAGAAAACACATGCAATGACTCTAGTCCTGGTTTTGTGAAAAGAACACACATGCAATGACTCTAGTGGATCCATATGTGGTTCATGAAAAGAACATGCATGCAATGACATTGGTGGATCCATGTGGTTTGTGGAAAGAACATAAATGAAGTGACTCTAGTGGATCCATATGTGGTTTGTGAAAAGAACACACATGCAATGACATTGGTGGATCCATGTGGTTTGTGGAAAGAATAGACATGCAATGACTCTAGTGGATCCATATGTGGTTTGTGAAAAGAACACAAATGCAATAACATTGGTTGATCCATGTGTTTTATGAAAATAATATACATGCAATGACTCTGGTGGATCCACATGTGGTGTGTGACAATAACACACATGCAATGACATTGGTGGATCCATATGTGGTTCATGAAAATAACACACATACAATGACTCTAGTGGATCCATATGTGGTTCATGAAAAGGACACACATGCAATGGCATTGGTGGATCCATGTGGTTAGTGAATGAACATACATGCAATGACTCTAGTGGATCCATATGTGGTTCAAGAAAAGAATACACATGCAATGACAATGGTGGATCCATGTAGTTTGTGGAAGGAATAGACATGCAATGACTCTAGTGGATCCATATGTGATTTGTGAAAAGAACACACATGCAATGACATTGGTTGATCCATGTGTTTTATTAAAAGAACATACATGCAATGACTCTGGTGGATCCATATGTGGTTTGTGAAAAGAACACACATGCAATTACTCCAGCTGTGGTTAATGAAACGAACACACATGAAATGACTCTAGTGCTGGTTTAGTGAAAAAAACACACATGCAATGACTCTAGTGGATCCATATGTGGTTCATGAAAAGACCACACGTGCAATGACATTGGTGGATCCATGTGGTTTGTGGGAAGAACACACATACAATGACTATACTGGATCCATATGTGGTTCATGAAAAGAACACACATGCAATGACATTGGTGGATCCATGTGGTTTGTGGAAAAGAACATACATGCAATGACTCTAGTGGATCCATATGTGGTTTGTGAAAAGAACACACATGCAATGACATTGGTGGATCCATTTGTAGTTTGTGAAAAGAACATACATGTAATGACTCTAGTGGATCCATATGTGGTTCATGAAAAGAACACACATGCAATGACATTGGTGGATCCATATGTGATTTGTGAAAAGAACACACATGCAATGACATTGGTTGATCCATGTGTTTTATTAAAAGAACATACATGCATTGACTCTAGTGCTGGTTTAGGATAAGAACACACATGCAATAACTCTAGTGGATCCATATGTGGTTCATGAAAAGAACACACATGCAATGACATTGGTGGATCCATGTTGTTTGTGGAAAGAATAGACATGCAATGACTCTAGTGGATCCATATGTGGTTTGTGAAAAAAAAACACATGCAATGACATTGGTTGATCCATGCGTTTTATGAAAAGAACACACATGCAATGACTCTGGTGGATCCATATGTGGTTTGTGAAAACAACACACATGCAATGACATTGGTTGATCCATGTATTTATGAAAAGAACATCCCTGCAATGACTCTGGTGGATCCATATGTCGTTTGTGAAAAGAACACACATGCAATGACTCTAGTGCTGTTTTTTTGAAAAGAACATACAAGCAATGACTCTAGTGGATCCATATGCGATTCATGAAAAGAACACACATGCAATGACTCTGGTTGATCCTTGCGGTTTAAGAAAATAATATACATGCAATGACTCTAGTGGATCCATATGTGGTTTGTGAAAAGAACGCACATGTAATGACATTGGTTGATCCATTTGTTTTATTAAAAGAACATACATGCAATGGCTCTGGTGGTCCATATGTGCTTTGTGAAAAGAACACACACGCAATGACATTGGTGGATCCATGTGTTTTATGAAAAGAACAGACATGCAATGACTCTAGTGGATCCATATATGGTTTGTGAAAAGAACACACATGCAATGACTCTAGTGCTGGTTTATGAAAAGAACATACATGCAATGACTCTAATGGATCCATATGTGGTTCATAAAAAGAACACACATGCACTGACCCTGGTGGATCCATATGTGGTTTGTGAAAAAAACACACATGAAATGGTTCTAGTGCTAGTTTCATGAAAAGAACACACATGCAATGACTCTAGCTATGGTTCATGAAAAGAAAACACATGCAATGACTCTAGTCCTGGTTTTGTAAAAAGAACACACATGCAATGACTCTAGTGGATCCATATGTGGTTCATGAAAAGAACATGCATGCAATGACGTTGGTGGATCCATGTGGTTTGTGGAAAGAACATAAATGAAGTGACTCTAGTGGATCAATATGTGGCTTGCAAAAAGAACACACATGCAATGACTCTAGCTGTGGTTCATGAAACGAACACACATGAAATGACTCTAGTGCTGGTTTAGTGAAAAGAACACACATGCAATGACTCTAGTCGATCCATATGTGGTTCATGAAAAGACCACACGTGCAATGACATTGGTGGATCCATGTGGTTTATGGAAAGAACACACATGCAATGACTCTACTGGATCCATATGTGGTTCATGAAAAGAACACACAAGCAATGACATTGGTGGATCCATGTGGTTTGTGGAAAAGAAGATACATGCAATGACTCTAGTGGATCCATATGTGGTTTGTGAAAAGAACACACATGCAATGACATTGGTGGATCCATTTGTAGTTTGTGAAAAGAACATACATGTAATGACTCTAGTGGATCCATATGTGGTTCATGAAAAGAACACACATGCAATGACATTGGTGGATCCATATGTGGTTTGTGAAAAGAACACACATGCAATGACATTGGTTGATCCATGTGTTTTATTAAAAGAACATACATGCAATGACTCTGGTGGATCCATATGTGGTTTGTGAAAAGAACACACATGCAATGACTCTAGTGCTGGTTTAGGATAAGAACACACATGCAATGACTCTAGTGGATCCATATGTGGTTCATGAAAAGAACACACATGCAATGACATTGGTGGATCCATGTGGTTTGTGGAAAGAATATACATGTAATGACTCTAGTGGATCCATATGTGGTTTGTGAAAAGAACACACATGCAATGACATTGGTTGATCCATTTGTTTTATGAAAAGAACATACATGCAATGACTTTGGTGGATCCATATGTGGTTTGTGAAAAGAACACACATACAATGAATCTAGTGCTGGTTTAGGATAAGAACAAACATGCAATGAGTCTAGTGGATACATATGTGGTTCATGAAAAGAAGACACATGCAATGACTCTTGTGGATCCATATGTGGTTTGTAAAAAGAACACACATGCAATGATTCTGGTGGATCCGTATGTGGTTTGTGAAAAGAACACACATGCAATGACTCTAGCTGTGGTTCATGAAACGAACACACATGAAATGACTCTAGTGCTGGTTTAGTGAAAAGAACACACATGCAATGACTCTAGTGGATCCATATGTGGTTCGTGACAAGACCACACGCAATGATGACATTGGTTGATCCATGTGGTTTGTGGAAAGAACACACATGCAATGACTCTACTGGATCCATATGTGGTTCATGAAAAGAACACACATGCAATGACATTGGTGGATCCATGTGGTTTGTGGAAAAGAAGATACATGCAATGACTCTAGTGGATCCATATGTGGTTTGTGAAAAGAACACACATGCAATGACATTGGTGGATCCATTTGTAGTTTGTGAAAAGAACATACATGTAATGACTCTAGTGGATCCATATGTGGTTCATGAAAAGAACACACATGCAATGACATTGGTGGATCCATATGTGGTTTGTGAAAAGAACACACATGCAATGACATTGGTTGATCCATGTGTTTTATTAAAAGAACATACATGCAATGACTCTGGTGGATCCATATGTGGTTTGTGAAAAGAACACACATGCAATGACTCTAGTGCTGGTTTAGGATAAGAACACACATGCAATGACTCTAGTGGATCCATATGTGGTTCATGAAAAGAACACACATGCAATGACATTGGTGGATCCATGTGGTTTGTGGAAAGAATATACATGTAATGACTCTAGTGGATCCATATGTGGTTTGTGAAAAGAACACACATGCAATGACATTGGTTGATCCATTTGTTTTATGAAAAGAACATACATGCAATGACTTTGGTGGATCCATATGTGGTTTGTGAAAAGAACACACATACAATGAATCTAGTGCTGGTTTAGGATAAGAACAAACATGCAATGAGTCTAGTGGATACATATGTGGTTCATGAAAAGAAGACACATGCAATGACTCTTGTGGATCCATATGTGGTTTGTAAAAAGAACACACATGCAATGATTCTGGTGGATCCGTATGTGGTTTGTGAAAAGAACACACATGCAATGACTCTAGCTGTGGTTCATGAAACGAACACACATGAAATGACTCTAGTGCTGGTTTAGTGAAAAGAACACACATGCAATGACTCTAGTGGATCCATATGTGGTTCATGAAAAGACCACACGTGCAATGACATTGGTGGATCCATGTGGTTTGTGGAAAGAACACACATGCAATGACTCTACTGGATCCATATGTGGTTCATGAAAAGAACACACATGCAATGACATTGGTGGATCCATGTGGTTTGTGGAAAAGAACATACATGCAATGACTCTAGTGGATCCATATGTGGTTTGTGAAAAGAACACACATGCAATGACATTGTGGATCCATGTGTAGTTTGTGAAAAGAACATACATGTAATGACTCTAGTGGATCCATATGTCGTTCATGAAAAGAACACACATGCAATGTCATTGGTGGATCCATATGTGGTTTGTGAAAAGAACACACATGGAATGACATTGATTGATCCATGTGTTTTATTAAAAGAACATACATGCAATGACTCTGGTGGATCCATATGTGGTTTCTGAAAAGAACACACATGCAATGACTCTAGTGCTGGTTTAGGATAAGAACACACAGGCAATGACTCTAGTGGATCCATATGTGGTTCATGAAAAGAACACAAGAAAACACATGCAATGACATTACTGAATCCATGTGTTTTATGAAAAGAACAGACATGCAATGACTCTAGTGGATCCATATGTGGTTTGTGAAAAGAACACACATGCAATGACTCTAGCTGTGGTTCATGAAACGAACACACATGAAATGACTCTAGTGCTGGTTTAGTGAAAAAAACACACATGCAATGACTCTAGTGGATCCATATGTGGTTCATGAAAAGACCACACGTGCAATGACATTGGTGGATCCATGTGGTTTGTGGAAAGAACACACATGCAATGACTATACTGGATCCATATGTGGTTCATGAAAAGAACACACATGCAATGACATTGGTGGATCCATGTGGTTTGTGGAAAAGAACATACATGCAATGACTCTAGTGGATCCATATGTGGTTTGTGAAAAGAACACACATGCAATGACATTGGTGGATCCATTTGTAGTTTGTGAAAAGAACATACATGTAATGACTCTAGTGGATCCATATGTGGTTCATGAAAAGAACACACATGCAATGACATTGTAATCCATATGTGGTTTGTGAAAAGAACACACATGCAATGACATTGGTTGATCCATGTGTTTTATTAAAAGAACATACATGCATCGACTCTAGTGCTGGTTTAGGATAAGAACACACATGCAATGACTCTAGTCGATCCATATGTGGTTCATGAAAAGACCACACGTGCAATGACATTGGTGGATCCATGTGGTTTATGGAAAGAACACACATGCAATGACTCTACTGGATCCATATGTGGTTCATGAAAAGAACACACATGCAATGACATTGGTGGATCCATGTGGTTTGTGGAAAAGAAGATACATGCAATGACTCTAGTGGATCCATATGTGGTTTGTGAAAAGAACACACATGCAATGACATTGGTGGATCCATTTGTAGTTCGTGAAAAGAACATACATGTAATGACTCTAATGGATCCATATGTGGTTCATGAAAAGAACACACATGCAATAACATTGGTGGATCCATATGTGGTTTCAGAAAAGAACACACATGCAATGACATTTGTTGATCCATGTGTTTTATTAAAAGAACATACATGCAATGACTCTGGTGGATCCATATGTGGTTTGTGAAAAGAACACACATGCAATGACTCTAGTGCTGGTTTAGGATAAGAACACACATGCAATGACTCTAGTGGATCCATATGTGGTTCATGAAAAGAACACACATGCAATGACATTGGTGGATCCATGTGGTTTGTGGAAAGAATATACATGTAATGACTCTAGTGGATCCATATGTGGTTTGTGAAAAGAACACACATGCAATGACATTGGTTGATCCATTTGTTTTATGAAAAGAACATACATGCAATGACTTTGGTGGATCCATATGTGGTTTGTGAAAAGAACACACATACAATGAATCTAGTGCTGGTTTAGGATAAGAACAAACATGCAATGAGTCTAGTGGATACATATGTGGTTCATGAAAAGAAGACACATGCAATGACTCTTGTGGATCCATATGTGGTTTGTGAAAAGAACACACATGCAATGATTCTGGTGGATCCGTATGTGGTTTGTGAAAAGAACACACATGCAATGACTCTAGCTGTGGTTCATGAAACGAACACACATGAAATGACTCTAGTGCTGGTTTAGTGAAAAGAACACACATGCAATGACTCTAGTGGATCCATATGTGGTTCATGAAAAGACCACACGTGCAATGACATTGGTGGATCCATGTGGTTTGTGGAAAGAACACACATGCAATGACTCTACTGGATCCATATGTGGTTCATGAAAAGAACACACATGCAATGACATTGGTGGATCCATGTGGTTTGTGGAAAAGAACATACATGCAATGACTCTAGTGGATCCATATGTGGTTTGTGAAAAGAACACACATGCAATGACATTGGTGGATCCATGTGTAGTTTGTGAAAAGAACATACATGTAATGACTCTAGTGGATCCATATGTCGTTCATGAAAAGAACACACATGCAATGTCATTGGTGGATCCATATGTGGTTTGTGAAAAGAACACACATGGAATGACATTGATTGATCCATGTGTTTTATTAAAAGAACATACATGCAATGACTCTGGTGGATCCATATGTGGTTTCTGAAAAGAACACACATGCAATGACTCTAGTGCTGGTTTAGGATAAGAACACACAGGCAATGACTCTAGTGGATCCATATGTGGTTCATGAAAAGAACACAAGAAAACACATGCAATGACATTACTGAATCCATGTGTTTTATGAAAAGAACAGACATGCAAAGACTCTAGTGGATCCATATGTGGTTTGTGAAAAGAACACACATGCAATGACTCTAGCTGTGGTTCATGAAACGAACACACATGAAATGACTCTAGTGCTGGTTTAGTGAAAAGAACACACATGCAATGACTCTAGTGGATCCATATGTGGTTCATGAAAAGACCACACGTGGAATGACATTGGTGGATCCATGTGGTTTGTGGAAAGAACACACATGCAATGACTATACTGGATCCATATGTGGTTCATGAAAAGAACACACATGCAATGACATTGGTGGATCCATGTGGTTTGTGGAAAAGAACATACATGCAATGACTCTAGTGGATCCATATGTGGTTTGTGAAAAGAACACACATGCAATGACATTGGTGGATCCATTTGTAGTTTGTGAAAAGAACATACATGTAATGACTCTAGTGGATCCATATGTGGTTCATGAAAAGAACACACATGCAATGACATTGTAATCCATATGTGGTTTGTGAAAAGAACACACATGCAATGACATTGGTTGATCCATGTGTTTTATTAAAAGAACATACATGCATCGACTCTAGTGCTGGTTTAGGATAAGAACACACATGCAATGAATCTAGTGGATCCATATGTGGTTCATGAAAAGAACACACATGCAATGACATTGGTGGATCCATGTGGTTTGTGAAAAGAATAGACATGCAATGACTCTAGTGGATCCATATGTGGTTTGTGAAAAAAACACATGCAATGACATTGGTTGATCCATTTGTTTTATGAAAAGAACATACATGCAATGGCTCTGGTGGTCCATATGTGCTTTGTGAAAAGAACACACACGCAATGACATTGGTTGATCCATGTGTTTTATTAAAATAACATACATGCAATGACTCTAGGGATCCATATGTGGTTTGTGAAAATAACACACATGCAATGACTCTAGTGCTGGTTTAGGTTAAGAACACACATGCAATGACTCTAGTGGATCCATATGTGGTTCATTAAAAGAATCCACATGTAATGACTATAGCTATTGTTAATGGAAAGAACAGAAATGCAATGACTCTATTGGATCCATAAGTGGTTCATGAAAAGAACACACATGTAATGACATTGGTGGATCCACGTGTTTTATGAAAAGAACAGACATGCAATGACTCTAGTGGATCCATATATGGTTTGTGAAAAGAACACACATGCAATGACTCTAGTGCTGGTTTATGAAAAGAACATACATGCAATGACTCTAGTGGATCCATATGTGGTTCATGAAAAGAACACACATGCACTGACCCTGGTGGATCCATATGTGGTTTGTGAAAAGAACACACATGAAATGACCCTAGTGCTAGTTTCATGTAAAGAACACACATGCAATGACTCTAGCTATGGTTCATGAAAAGAAAACACATGCAATGACTCTAGTCCTGGTTTTGTGAAAAGAACACACATGCAATGACTCTAGTGGATCCATATGTGGTTCATGAAAAGAACATGCATGCAATGACATTGGTGGATCCATGTGGTTTGTGGAAAGAACATAAATGAAGTGACTCTAGTGGATCCATATGTGGTTTGTGAAAAGAACACACATGCAATGACATTGGTGGATCCATGTGGTTTGTGGAAAGAATAGACATGCAATGACTCTAGTGGATCCATATGTGGTTTGTGAAAAGAACACAAATGCAATAACATTGGTTGATCCATGTGTTTTATGAAAATAATATACATGCAATGACTCTGGTGGATCCACATGTGGTGTGTGACAATAACACACATGCAATGACATTGGTGGATCCATATGTGGTTCATGAAAATAACACACATACAATGACTCTAGTGGATCCATATGTGGTTCATGAAAAGGACACACATGCAATGGCATTGGTGGATCCATGTGGTTAGTGAAAGAACATACATGCAATGACTCTAGTGGATCCATATGTGGTTCAAGAAAAGAATACACATGCAATGACAATGGTGGATCCATGTAGTTTGTGGAAGGAATAGACATGCAATGACTCTAGTGGATCCATATGTGTTTTGTGAAAAGAACACACATGCAATGACATTGGTTGATCCATGTGTTTTATTAAAAGAACATACATGCATTGACTCTAGTGCTGGTTTAGGATAAGAACACACATGCAATGACTCTAGTGGATCCATATGTGGTTCATGAAAAGAACACAAATGCAATGACATTGGTGGATCCATGTGGTTTGTGGAAAGAATAGACATGCAATGACTCTAGTGGATCCATATGTGGTTTGTGAAAAAAAACACATGCAATGACATTGGTTGATCCATGTGTTTTATGAAAAGAACACACATGCAATGACTCTGGTGGATCCATATGTGGTTTGTGAAAACAACACATGCAATGACATTGGTTGATCCATGTATTTATGAAAAGAACATCCCTGCAATGACTCTGGTGGATCCATATGTGGTTTGTGAAAAGAACACACATGCAATGACTCTAGTGCTGTTTTTTTGAAAAGAACATACATGCAATGACTCTAGTGGATCCATATGTGATTCATGAAAAGAACACACATGCAATGACTCTGGTTGATCCTTGCGGTTTAAGAAAATAATATACATGCAATGACTCTAGTGGATCCATATGTGGTTTGTGAAAAGAACGCACATGTAATGACATTGGTTGATCCATTTGTTTTATGAAAAGAACATACATGCAATGGCTCTGGTGGTCCATATGTGCTTTGTGAAAAGAACACACACGCAATGCATTGGTGGATCCATGTGTTTTATGAAAAGAACAGACATGCAATGACTCTAGTGGATCCATATATGGTTTGTGAAAAGAACACACATGCAATGACTCTAGTGCTGGTTTATGAAAAGAACATACATGCAATGACTCTAATGGATCCATATGTGGTTCATAAAAAGAACACACATGCACTGACCCTGGTGGATCCATATGTGGTTTGTGAAAAGAACACACATGAAATGGCTCTAGTGCTAGTTTCATGAAAAGAACACACATGCAATGACTCTAGCTATGGTTCATGAAAAGAAAACACATGCAATGACTCTAGTCCTGGTTTTGTAAAAAGAACACACATGCAATGACTCTAGTGGATCCATATGTGGTTCATGAAAAGAACATGCATGCAATGACGTTGGTGGATCCATGTGGTTTGTGGAAAGAACATAAATGAAGTGACTCTAGTGGATCAATATGTGGCTTGCAAAAAGAACACACATGCAATGACTCTAGCTGTGGTTCATGAAACGAACACACATGAAATGACTCTAGTGCTGGTTTAGTGAAAAGAACACACATGCAATGACTCTAGTCGATCCATATGTGGTTCATGAAAAGACCACACGTGCAATGACATTGGTGGATCCATGTGGTTTATGGAAAGAACACACATGCAATGACTCTACTGGATCCATATGTGGTTCATGAAAAGAACACACATGCAATGACATTGGTGGATCCATGTGGTTTGTGGAAAAGAAGATACATGCAATGACTCTAGTGGATCCATATGTGGTTTGTGAAAAGAACACACATGCAATGACATTGGTGGATCCATTTGTAGTTCGTGAAAAGAACATACATGTAATGACTCTAATGGATCCATATGTGGTTCATGAAAAGAACACACATGCAATAACATTGGTGGATCCATATGTGGTTTCAGAAAAGAACACACATGCAATGACATTTGTTGATCCATGTGTTTTATTAAAAGAACATACATGCAATGACTCTGGTGGATCCATATGTGGTTTGTGAAAAGAACACACATGCAATGACTCTAGTGCTGGTTTAGGATAAGAACACACATGCAATAACTCTAGTGGATCCATATGTGGTTCATGAAAAGAACACACATGCAATAACATTGGTGGATCCATGTGGCTTGTGGAAAAGAACATACATGCAATGACTCTAGTGGATCCATATGTGGTTTGTGAAAAGAACACACATGCAATGACATTGGTGGATCCATTTGTAGTTTGTGAAAAGAACATACATGTAATGACTCTAGTGGATCCATATGTGGTTCATGAAAAGAACACACATGCAATGACATTGGTGGATCCATATGTGGTTTGTGAAAAGAACACACATGCAATGACATTGGTTGATCCATGTGTTTTATTAAAAGAACATATATGCAATGACTCTGGTGGATCCATATGTGGTTTGTGAAAAGAACACACATGCAATGACTCTAGTGCTGGTTTAGGATAAGAACACACATGCAATGACTCTAGTGGATCCATATGTGGTTCATGAAAAGAACACACATGCAATGACATTGGTGGATCCATGTGGTTTGTGGAAAGAATATACATGTAATGACTCTAGTGGATCCATATGTGGTTTGTGAAAAGAACACACATGCAATGACATTGGTTGATCCATTTGTTTTATGAAAAGAACATACATGCAATGACTTTGGTGGATCCATATGTGGTTTGTGAAAAGAACACACATACAATGAATCTAGTGCTGGTTTAGGATAAGAACAAACATGCAATGAGTCTAGTGGATACATATGTGGTTCATTAAAAGAAGACACATGCAATGACTCTTGTGGATCCATATGTGGTTTGTGAAAAGAACACACATGCAATGATTCTGGTGGATCCGTATGTGGTTTGTGAAAAGAACACACATGCAATGACTCTAGCTGTGGTTCATGAAACGAACACACATGAAATGACTCTAGTGCTGGTTTAGTGAAAAGAACACACATGCAATGACTCTACTGGATCCATATGTGGTTCATGAAAAGACCACACGTGCAATGACATTGGTGGATCCATGTGGTTTGTGGAAAGAACACACATGCAATGACTCTACTGGATCCATATGTGGTTCATGAAAAGAACACACATGCAATGACATTGGTGGATCCATGTGGTTTGTGGAAAAGAACATACATGCAATGACTCTAGTGGATCCATATGTGGTTTGTGAAAAGAACACACATGCAATGACATTGGTGGATCCATGTGTAGTTTGTGAAAAGAACATACATGTAATGACTCTAGTGGATCCATATGTGGTTCATGAAAAGAACACACATGCAATGTCATTGGTGGATCCATATGTGGTTTGTGAAAAGAACACACATGGAATGACATTGGTTGATCCATGTGTTTTATTAAAAGAACATACATGCAATGACTCTGGTGGATCCATATGTGGTTTCTGAAAAGAACACACATGCAATGACTCTAGTGCTGGTTTAGGATAAGAACACACAGGCAATGACTCTAGTGGATCCATATGTGGTTCATGAAAAGAACACAAGAAAACACATGCAATGACATTACTGAATCCATGTGTTTTCTGAAAAGAACAGACATGCAATGACTCTAGTGGATCCATATGTGGTTTGTGAAAAGAACACACATGCAATGACTCTAGCTGTGGTTCATGAAACGAACACACATGAAATGACTCTAGTGCTGGTTTAGTGAAAAGAACACACATGCAATGACTCTAGTGGATCCATATGTGGTTCATGAAAAGACCACACGTGCAATGACATTGGTGGATCCATGTGGTTTGTGGAAAGAACACACATGCAATGACTATACTGGATCCATATGTGGTTCATGAAAAGAACACACACGCAATGACATTGGTGGATCCATGTGGTTTGTGGAAAAGAACATACATGCAATGACTCTAGTGGATCCATATGTGGTTTGTGAAAAGAACACACATGCAATGACATTGGTGGATCCATTTGTAGTGAAAAGAACATACATGTAATGACTCTAGTGGATCCATATGTGGTTCATGAAAAGAACACACATGCAATGACATTGTAATCCATATGTGGTTTGTGAAAAGAACACACATGCAATGACATTGGTTGATCCATGTGTTTTATTAAAAGAACATACATGCATCGACTCTAGTGCTGGTTTAGGATAAGAACACACATGCAATGAATCTAGTGGATCCATATGTGGTTCATGAAAAGAACACACATGCAATGACATTGGTGGATCCATGTGGTTTGTGGAAAGAATAGACATGCAATGACTCTAGTGGATCCATATGTGGTTTGTGAAAAAAACACATGCAATGACATTGGTTGATCCATTTGTTTTATGAAAAGAACATACATGCAATGGCTCTGGTGGTCCATATGTGCTTTGTGAAAAGAACACACACGCAATGACATTGGTTGATCCATGTGTTTTATTAAAAGAACATACATGCAATGACTCTAGGGATCCATATGTGGTTTGTGAAAATAACACACATGCAATGACTCTAGTGCTGGTTTAGGTTAAGAACACACATGCAATGACTCTAGTGGATCCATATGTGGTTCATTAAAAGAATCCACATGTAATAACTATAGCTATTGTTAATGGAAAGAACAGAAATGCAATGACTCTATTGGACCCATAAGTGGTTCATGAAAAGAACACACATGTAATGACATTGGTGGATCCATGTGTTTTATGAAAAGAACAGACATGCAATGACTCTAGTGGATCCATATATGGTTTGTGAAAAGAACACACATGCAATGACTCTAGTGCTGGTTTATGAAAAGTACATACATGCAATGACTCTAGTGGTCCATATGTGGTTCATGAAAAGAACACACATGCACTGACCCTGGTGGATCCATATGTGGTTTGTGAAAAGAACACACATGAAATGACCCTAGTGCTAGTTTCATGTAAAGAACACACATGCAATGACTCTAGTGGATCCATATGTGGTTCATGAAAAGAAAACATATGCAATGACATTGGCGGATCCATGTGGTTTGTTGAAAGAATATACATGCAATGACTCTAGTGGATCCATATGTGGGTTGTGAAAAGAACACACATGCAATGATTCTGGTGGATCCATATGTTGTTTGTGAAAAGAACACACATGCAATGACTCTAGCTGTGGTTCATGAAACGAACACACATGAAATGACTCTAGTGCTGGTTTAGTGAAAAGAACACACATGCAATGACTCTAGTGGATCCATATGTGGTTCATGAAAAGACCACACGTGCAATGACATTGGTGGATCCATGTGGTTTGTGGAAAGAACACACATGCAATGACTATACTGGATCCATATGTGGTTCATAAAAGAACACACATGCAATGACTATACTGGATCCATATCTGGTTCATGAAAAGAACACACATTGCAATGACATTGGTGGATCCATGTGGTTTGTGGAAAAGAACATACATGCAATGACTCTAGTGGATCCATATGTGGTTTGTGAAAAGAACACACATGCAATGACATTGGTGGATCCATTTGTAGTTTGTGAAAAGAACATACATGTAATGACTCTAGTGGATCCATATGTGGTTCATGAAAAGAACACACATGCAATGACATTGTAATCCATATGTGGTTTGTGAAAAGAACACACATGCGATGACATTGGTTGATCCATGTGTTTTATTAAAAGAACATACATGCATTGACTCTAGTGCTGGTTTAGGATAAGAACACAATGCAATGACTCTAGTGGATCCATATGTGGTTCATGAAAAGAACACACATGCAATGACATTGGTGGATCCATGTGGTTTGTGGAAAGAATTGACATGCAATGACTCTAGTGGATGCATATGTGGTTTGTGAAAAAAAACACATGCAATGACATTGGTTGATCCATGTGTTTTATGAAAAGAACATACATGCAATGACTCTGGTGGATCCATATGTGGTTTGAGAAAACAACACACATGCAATGATTCTGGTGGATCCATATGTGGTTTGTGAAAAGAACACACATGCAATGACTCTAGCTGTGGTTCATGAAACGAACACACATGCAATGACTATACTGGATCCATATGTGGTTCATGAAAAGAACACACATGCAATGACATTGGTGGATCCATGTGGTTTTTGGAAAAGAACATACATGCAATGACTCTAGTGGATCCATATATGGTTTGTGAAAAGAACACACATGCAATGACTCTAGTGCTGGTTTATGAAAAGAACATACATGCAATGACTCTAGTGGATCCATATGTGGTTCATAAAAAGAACACACATGCACTGACCCTGGTGGATCCATATGTGATTTGTGAAAAGAACACACATGAAATGGCTCTAGTGCTAGTTTCATGAAAAGAACACACATGCAATGACTCTAGCTATGGTTCATGAAAAGAAAACACATGCAATGACTCTAGTCCTGATTTTGTGAAAAGAACACACATGCAAGGACTCTAGTGGATCCATATGTGGTTCACGAAAAGAACAGGCATGCAATGACGTTGGTGGATCCATGTGGTTTGTGGAAAGAACATAAATGAAGTGACTCTAGTGGATCAATATGTGGTTTGTGAAAAGAACACACATGCAATGACATTGGTGGATCCATGTGGTTTGTGGAAAGAATAGACATGCAATGACTCTAGTGGATCCATATGTGGTTTGTGAAAAGAACACAAATGCAATAACATTGGTTGATCCATGTGTTTTATGAAAATAATATACATGCAATGACTCTGGTGGATCCACATGTGGTGTGTGACAATAACACACATGCAATGACATTGGTGGATCCATATGTGGTTCATGAAAATAACACACATACAATGACTCTAGTGTATCCATATGTGGTTCATGAAAAGGACACACATGCAATGGCATTGGTGGATCCATGTGGTTAGTGGAAAGAACATACATGCAATGACTCTAGTGGATCCATATGTGGTTCAAGAAAAGAACACACATGCAATGACTCTAGTGCTGGTTTATGAAAAGAACATACGTGCAATCACTCTAGTTGGTCCATATGTGGTTCATGAAAAGAACACACATGCAATGACCCTGGTGGATTCATATGTGGTTTGTGAAAAGAACACACATGAAATGACTCTGGTGCTAGTTTCATGAAAAGAACACATATGCAATGACTCTAGCTATGGTTCATGAAAATAAAACACATGCAATGACTCTAGTCTTGGTTTTGTGAAAAGAACACACATGCAATGACTCTAGTGGATCCATATGTGGTTCATGAAAAGAACATGCATGCAATGACGTTGGTGGATCCATGTGGTTTGTGGAAAGAACATAAATGAAGTGACTCTAGTGGATCAATATGTGGCTTGCAAAAAGAACACACATGCAATGACTCTAGCTGTGGTTCATGAAACGAACACACATGAAATGACTAGTGCTGGTTTAGTGAAAAGAACACACATGCAATGACTCTAGTGGATCCATATGTGGTTCATGAAAAGACCACACGTGCAATGACATTGGTGGATCCATGTGGTTTATGGAAAGAACACACATGCAATGACTCTACTGGATCCATATGTGGTTCATGAAAAGAACACACATGCAATGACATTGGTGGATCCATGTGGTTTGTGGAAAAGAACATACATGCAATGACTCTAGTGGATCCATATGTGGTTTGTGAAAAGAACACACATGCAATGACATTGGTGGATCCATTTGTAGTTTGTGAAAAGAACATACATGTAATGACTCTAGTGGATCCATATGTGGTTCATGAAAAGAACACACCTGCAATAACATTGGTGGATCCATATGTGGTTTGTGAAAAGAACACACATGCAATGACATTTGTTGATCCATGTGTTTTATTAAAAGAACATACATGTAATGACTATGGTGGATCCATATGTGGTTTGTGAAAAGAACACACATGCAACGACTCTAGTGCTGGTTTAGGATAAGAACACACATGCAATAACTCTAGTGGATCCATATGTGGTTCATGAAAAGAACACACATGCAATAACATTGGTGGATCCATGTGGCTTGTGGAAAAGAACATACATGCAATGACTCTAGTGGATCCATATGTGGTTTGTGAAAAGAACACACATGCAATGACATTGGTGGATCCATTTGTAGTTTGTGAAAAGAACATACATGTAATGACTCTAGTGGATCCATATGTGGTTCATGAAAAGAACACACATGCAATGACATGGTGGATCCATATGTGGTTTGTGAAAAGAACACACATGCAATGACATTGGTTGATCCATGTGTTTTATTACAAGAACATACATGCAATGACTCTGGTGGATTCATATGTGGTTTGTGAAAAGAACACACATGCAATGACTCTAGTGCTGGTTTAGGATAAGAACACACATGCAATGAATCTAGTGGATCCATATGTGGTTTGTGAAAAGAACACACATGCAATGACATTGGTTGATCCATTTGTTTTATGAAAAGAACATACATGCAATGACTTTGGTGGATCCATATGTGGTTTGTGAAAAGAACACACATACAATGAATCTAGTGCTGGTTTAGGATAAGAACAAACATGCAATGAGTCTAGTGGATACATATGTGGTTCATGAAAAGAAGACACATGCAATGACTCTTGTGGATCCATATGTGGTTTGTGAAAAGAACACACATGCAATGATTCTGGTGGATCCGTATGTGGTTTGTGAAAAGAACACACATGCAATGACTCTAGCTGTGGTTCATGAAACGATTACACATGAAATGACTCTAGTGCTGGTTTAGTGAAAAGAACACACATGCAATGACTCTAGTGGATCCATATGTGGTTCATGAAAAGACCACACATGCAATGACATTGGTGGATCCATGTGGTTTGTGGAAAGAACACACATGCAATGACTCTACTGGATCCATATGTGGTTCATGAAAAGAACACACATGCAATGACATTGGTGGATCCATGTGGTTTGTGGAAAAGAACATACATGCAATGACTCTAGTGGATCCATATGTGGTTTGTGAAAAGAACACACATGCAATGACATTGGTGGATCCATGTGTAGTTTGTGAAAAGAACATACATGTAATGACTCTAGTGGATCCATATGTCGTTCATGAAAAGAACACACATGCAATGACATTGGTGGATCCATATGTGGTTTGTGAAAAGAACACAAATGGAATGACATTAGTTGATCCATGTGTTTTATTAAAAGAACATACATGCAATGACTCTGGTGGATCCATATGTGGTTTCTGAAAAGAACACACATGCAATGACTCTAGTGCTGGTTTAGGATAAGAACACACAGGCAATGACTCTAGTGGATCCATATGTGGTTCATGAAAAGAACACAAGAAAACACATGCAATGACATTACTGAATCCATGTGTTTTATGAAAAGAACAGATATGCAATGACTAGTGGATCCATATGTGGTTTGTGAAAATAACACACATGCAATGACTCTAGTGCTGGTTTATGAAAAGAATATACATGCAATGATGCTACTGGATCCATATGTGGTTCATGAAAACAACAAACATGCAATGATCCTAGTGGATCCATATGTGGTTTCTCAAAAGAACACACATGCAATGACTCTAGTGTTAGTTTCATGAAAAGAACACACATGCAATGACTCTAGCTATGGTTCATGAAAATAACTCACATGCAATGACTCTAGTGCTAGTTTATGGAAAGAGCATACATGCAGTGACTCTAGTGGATCCATATGGGGTTCATGAAAACCACAAACATGCAATGATCCTAGTGGATCTATATGTGGTTTGTCAAAAGAACAGACATGCAATGACTCTAGTGCTAATTTCATGAAAAGAACAGACATGCAATGACTCTAGCTATGGTTAATGAAAAGAACACACATGCAATGACTCTAGTGCTGATTTTGTGAAAAGAACACACGTGCAACGACTCTAGTGGATCCATATGTGGTTCATGAAAAGAACACGCATGCAATGCCATTGGTGGATCCATGTGGTTTGTGGAAAGAACATACGTGAAGTGACTCTAGTGGATCCATAGGTGGTTTATGAAAAGAACACACATGCAATGACATTGGTTGATCCATGTGTTTTGTGAAAAGAAGAGACATGCAATGACTCTAGTGGATCCATATGTGGCTTATGAAAAGAACACAAATGCAATGACATTGGTTGATCCATGTGTTTTATGAAAAGAATATACATGCAATGACCCTGGTGGATCCATATCTGGTTTGTGAAAATAACACACATGCAATGACATTGATGGATCCATATGTGGTTCATGAAAAGAACACACATACAATGACTCTAGTGGATCCATATGTGGTTCATGAAAAAACACACATGCAATGACTCTAGTGCTGGTTTATGAAAAGAACATACGTGCAATGACTCTAGTTGGTCCATATGTGGTTCATGAAAAGAACACACATGCAATGACCCTGGTGGATCCATATGTGGTTTGTGAAAAGAACACACATGAAATGACTCTAGTGCTAGTTTCATGAAAAGAACACACATGCAATGACTCTAGCTATGGTTCATGAAAAGAAAACACATGCAATGACTCTAGTCCTGGTTTTATGAAAAGAACACACATGCAATGACTCTAGTGGATCCATATGTGGTTCATGAAAAGGACACACATGCAATGGCATTGGTGGATCCATGTGGTTAGTGGAAAGAACATACATGCAATGACTCTAGTGGATCCATATGTGCTTTGTGAAAAGAACACACATGTAATGACTCTAGTGGATCCATATGTGGTTCATGAAAAGAGCACACATGCAATGACATTGTAATCCATATGTGGTTTGTGAAAAGAACACACATGCAATGACATTGGTTGATCCATGTGTTTTATTAAAAGAACATACATGCATTGACTCTAGTGCTGGTTTAGGATAAGAACACACATGCAATGACTCTAGTGGATCCATATGTGGTTCATGAAAAGAACACACATGCAATGACATTGGTGGATCCATGTGGTTTGTGGAAATAATAGACATGCAATGACTCTAGTGGATCCATATGTGGTTTGTGAAAAAAACACATGCAATGACATTGGTTGATCCATGTGTTTTATGAAAAGAACATACATGCAATGACTCTGGTGGATCCATATGTGGTTTGTGAAAACAACACACATGCAATGATTCTGGTGGATCCATATGTGGTTTGTGAAAAGAACACACATGCAATGACTCTAGCTGTGGTTCATGAAACGAATACACATGAAATGACTCTAGTGCTGGTTTAGTGAAAAGAACACACATGCAATGACTCTAGTGGATCCATATGTGGTTCATGAAAAGACCACACGTGCAATGACATTGGTGGATCCATGTGGTTTGTGGAAAGGACACACATGCAATGACTATACTGGATCCATATGTGGTTCATGAAAAGAACCCACATGCAATGACATTGGTGGATCCATGTGGTTTGTGGAAAAGAACATACATGCAATGACTCTAGTGGATCCATATGTGGTTTGTGAAAAGAACAAACATGCAATGACATTGGTGGATCGATTTGTAGTTTGTGAAAAGAACATACATGTCATGACTCTAGTGGATCCATATGTGGTTCATGAAAAGAGCACACATGCAATGACATTGGTGGATCCATATATGATTTGTGAAAAGAACACACATGCAATGACATTGGTTGATCCATGTGTTTTATTAAAAGAACATACATGTAATGACTCTGGTGGATCCATATGTGGTTTGTGAAAAGAACACACATGCAATTACTCTAGTGCTGGTTTAGGATAAGAACACACATGCAATGACTCTAGTGGATCCATATGTGGTTCATGAAAAGAACACATATGCAATGACATTGGCGGATCCATGTGGTTTGTGGAAAGAATATACATGCAATGACTCTAGTGGATCCATATGTGGGTTGTGAAAAGAACACACATGCAATGATTCTGGTGGATCCATATGTGGTTTGTGAAAAGAACACACATGCAATGACTCTAGCTGTGGTTCATGAAACGAACACACATGAAATGACTCTAGTGCTGGTTTAGTGAAAAGAACACACATGCAATGACTCTAGTGGATCCATATGTGGTTCATGAAAAGACCACACGTGCAATGACATTGGTGGATCCATGTGGTTTGTGGAAAGAACACACATGCAACGACTATACTGGATCCATATGTGGTTCATGAAAAGAACACACATGCAATGACATTGGTGGATCCATGTGGTTTGTGGAAAAGAACATACATGTAATGACTCTAGTGGATCCATATGTGGTTTGTGAAAAGAACACACATGCAATGACATTGGTGGATCCATTTGTAGTTTGTGAAAAGAACATACATCTAGTGACTCTAGTGGATCCATATGTGGTTCATGAAAAGAACACACATGCAATGACATTGTAATCCATATGTGGTTTGTGAAAAGAACACACATGCAATGACATTGGTTGATCCATGTGTTTTATTAAAAGAACATACATGCATTGACTCTAGTGCTGGTTTAGGATAAGAACACACATGCAATGACTCTAGTGGATCCATATGTGGTTCATGAAAAGAACACACATGCAATGACATTGGTGGATCCATGTGGTTTGTGGAAAGAATAGACATGCAATGACTCTAGTGGATCCATATGTGGTTTGTGAAAAAAAACACAAGCAATGACTCTAGTGGATCCATATGTGGTTTGTGAAAAAAACACATGCAATGACATTGGTTGATCCATGTGTTTTATGAAAAGAACATACATGCAATGACTCTGGTGGATCCATATGTGGTTTGTGAAAACAACACACATGCAATGATTCTGGTGGATCCATATGTGGTTTGTGAAAAGAACACACATGCAATGACTCTAGCTGTGGTTCATGAAACGAATACACATGAAATGACTCTAGTGCTGGTTTAGTGAAAAGAACACACATGCAATGACTCTAGTGGATCCATATGTGGTTCATGAAAAGACCACACGTGCAATGACATTGGTGGATCCATGTGGTTTGTGGAAAGGACACACATGTAATGACTCTACTGGATCCATATGTGGTTCATGAAAAGAACACACATGCAATGACATTGGTGGATCCATGTGGTTTGTGGAAAAGAACATACATGCAATGACTCTAGTGGATCCATATGTGGTTTGTGAAAAGAACACACATGCAATGACATTGGTGGATCCATTTATAGTTTGTGAAAAGAACATACATGTAATGACTCTAGTGGATCCATATGTGGTTCATGAAAAGAACACACATGCAATGACATTGGTGGATCCATATGTGATTTGTGAAAAGAACTCACATGCAATGACATTGGTTGATCCATGTGTTTTATTAAAAGAACATACATGCAATGACTCCGGTGGATCCATATGTGGTTTGTGAAAAGAGCACACATGCAATTACTCTAGTGCTGGTTTAGGATAAGAACACACATGCAATGACTCTAGTGGATCCATATGTGGTTCATGAAAAGAACACATATGCAATGACATTGGCGGATCCATGTGGTTAGTGGAAAGAATATACATGCAATGACTCTAGTGGATCCATATGTGGGTTGTGAAAAGAACACACATGCAATGATTCTGGTGGATCCATATGTGGTTTGTGAAAAGAACACACATGCAATGACTCTAGCTGTGGTTCATGAAACGAACACACATGAAATGACTCTAGTGCTGGTTTAGTGAAAAGAACACACATGCAATGACTCTAGTGGATCCATATGTGGTTCATGAAAAGACCACACGTGCAATGACATTGGTGGATCCATGTGGTTTGTGGAAAGAACACACATGCAATGACTATACTGGATCCATATGTGGTTCATGAAAAGAACACACATGCAATGACATTGGTGGATCCATGTGGTTTGTGGAAAAGAACATACATGCAATGACTCTAGTGGATCCATATGTGGTTTGTGAAAAGAACACACATGCAATGACATTGGTGGATCCATTTGTAGTTTGTGAAAATAACATACATGTAATGACTCTAGTGGATCCATATGTGGTTCATGAAAAGAACACACATGCAATGACATTGTAATCCATATGTGGTTTGTGAAAACAACACACATGCAATGACATTGGTTGATCCATGTGTGTTTTATTAAAAGAACATACATGCATTGACTCTAGTGCTGGTTTAGGATAAGAACACACATGCAATGACTCTAGTGGATCCATATGTGGTCCATGAAAAGAACACACATGCAATGACATTGGTGGATCCATGTGGTTTGTGGAAAGAATAGACATGCAATGACTCTAGTGGATCCATATGTGGTTTGTGAAAAAAACACATGCAATGATATTGGTTGATCCATGTGTTTTATGAAAAGAACATACATGCAATGACTCTGGTAGATCCATATGTGGTTTGTGAAAACAACACACATGCAATGATTCTGGTGGATCCATATGTGGTTTGTGAAAAGAACACACATGCAATGACTCTAGCTGTGGTTCATGAAACGAATACACATGAAATGACACTAGTGCTGGTTTAGTGAAAAGAACACACATGCAATGACTCTAGTGGATCCATATGTGGTTCATGAAAAGACCACACGTGCAATGACATTGGTGGATCCATGTGGTTTGTGGAAAGGACACACATGCAATGACTATACTGGATCCATATGTGGTTCATGAAAAGAACCCACATGCAATGACATTGGTGGATCCATGTGGTTTGTGGAAAAGAACATACATGCAATGACTCTAGTGGATCCATATGTGGTTTGTGAAAAGAACACACATGCAATGACATTGGTGGATCCATTTGTAGTTTGTGAAAAGAACATACATGTAATAACTCTAGTGGATTCATATGTGGTTCATGAAAAGAACACACATGCAATGACATTGGTGGATCCATATGTTATTTGTGAAAAGAACACACATGCAATGACATTGGTTGATCCATGTGTTTTATTAAAAGAACATACATGCAATGACTCTGGTGGATCCATATGTGGTTTGTGAAAAGAACACACATGCAATTACTCTAGTGCTGGTTTAGGATAAGAACACACATGTAATGACTCTAGTGGATCCATATGTGGTTCATGAAAAGAACACATATGCAATGACATTGGCGGATCCATGTGGTTTGTGGAAAGAATATACATGCAATGACTCTAGTGGATCCATATGTGGGTTGTGAAAAGAACACACATGCAATGATTCTGGTGGATTCATATGTGGTTTGTGAAAAGAACACACATGCAATGACTCTAGCTGTGGTTCATGAAACGAACACACATAAAATGACTCTAGTGCTGGTTTAGTGAAAAGAACACACATGCAATGACTCTAGTGGATCCATATGTGGTTCATGAAAAGACCACACGTGCAATGACATTGGTGGATTCATGTGGTTTGTGGAAAGAACACACATGCAATGACTTTACTGGATCCATATGTGGTTCATGAAAAGAACACACATGCAATGACATTGGTGGATCCATGTGGTTTGTGGAAAAGAACATACATGCAATGACTCTAGTGGATCCATATGTGGTTTGTGAAAAGAACACACATGCAATGACATTGGTGGATCCATTTGTAGTTTGTAAAAAGAACATACATGTAATGACTCTAGTGGATCCATATGTGGTTCATGAAAAGAACACACATGCAATGACATTGTAATCCATATGTGGTTTGTGAAAAGAACACACATGCAATGACATTGGTTGATCCATGTGTTTTATTAAAAGAACATACATGCATTGACTCTAGTGCTAGTTTAGGATAAGAACACAGATGCAATGACTCTAGTGGATCCATATGTGGTTCATGAAAAGAACACACATGCAATGACATTGGTGGATCCATGTGGTTTGTGGAAAGAATAGACATGCAATGACTCTAGTGGATCCATATGTGGTTTGTGAAAAAAACACATGCAATGACATTGGTTGATCCATGTGTTTTATGAAAAGAACATACATGCAATGACTCTGGTGGATCCATATGTGGTTTGTGAAAACAACACACATGCAATGATTCTGGTGGATCCATATGTGGTTTGTGAAAAGAACACACATGCAATGACTCTAGCTGTGGTTCATGAAACGAATACACATGAAATGACTCTAGTGCTGGTTTATTGAAAAGAACACACATGCAATGACTCTAGTGGATCCATATGTGGTTCATGAAAAGACCACACGTGGAATGACATTGGTGGATCCATGTGGTTTGTGGAAAGAACACACATGCAATGACTCTACTGGATCCATATGTGGTTCATGAAAAGAACACACATGCAATGACATTGGTGGATCCATGTGGTTTGTGGAAAAGAACATACATGCAATGACTCTAGTGGATCCATATGTGGTTTGTGAAAAGAACACACATGCAATTACTCTAGTGCTGGTTTAGGATAAGAACACACATGTAATGACTCTAGTGGATCCATATGTGGTTCATGAAAAGAACACATATGCAATGACATTGGCAGATCCATGTGGTTTGTGGAAAGAATATACATGCAATGACTCTAGTGGATCCATATGTGGGTTGTGAAAAGAACACACATGCAATGATTCTGGTGGATCCATATGTGGTTTGTGAAAAGAACACACATGCAATGACTCTAGCTGTGGTTCATGAAACGAACACACATAAAATGACTCTAGTGCTGGTTTAGTGAAAAGAACACACATGCAATGACTCTAGTGGATCCATATGTGGTTCATGAAAAGACCACACGTGCAATGACATTGGTGGATTCATGTGGTTTGTGGAAAGAACACACATGCAATGACTTTACTGGATCCATATGTGGTTCATGAAAAGAACACACATGCAATGACATTGGTGGATCCATGTGGTTTGTGGAAAAGAACATACATGCAATGACTCTAGTGGATCCATATGTGGTTTGTGAAAAGAACACACATGCAATGACATTGGTGGATCCATTTGTAGTTTGTAAAAAGAACATACATGTAATGACTCTAGTGGATCCATATGTGGTTCATGAAAAGAACACACATGCAATGACATTGTAATCCATATGTGGTTTGTGAAAAGAACACACATGCAATGACATTGGTTGATCCATGTGTTTTATTAAAAGAACATACATGCATTGACTCTAGTGCTGGTTTAGGATAAGAACACAGATGCAATGACTCTAGTGGATCCATATGTGGTTCATGAAAAGAACACACATGCAATGACATTGGTGGATCCATGTGGTTTGTGGAAAGAATAGACATGCAATGACTCTAGTGGATCCATATGTGGTTTGTGAAAAAAAACACATGCAATGACATTGGTTGATCCATGTGTTTTATGAAAAGAACATACATGCAATGACTCTGGTGGATCCATATGTGGTTTGTGAAAACAACACACATGAAATGATTCTGGTGGATCCATATGTGGTTTGTGAAAAGAACACACATGCAATGACTCTAGCTGTGGTTCATGAAACGAATACACATGAAATGACTCTAGTGCTGGTTTATTGAAAAGAACACACATGCAATGACTCTAGTGGATCCATATGTGGTTCATGAAAAGACCACACGTGGAATGACATTGGTGGATCCATGTGGTTTGTGGAAAGAACACACATGCAATGACTCTACTGGATCCATATGTGGTTCATGAAAAGAACACACATGCAATGACATTGGTGGATCCATGTGGTTTGTGGAAAAGAACATACATGCAATGACTCTAGTGGATCCATATGTGGTTTGTGAAAAGAACACACATGCAATTACTCTAGTGCTGGTTTAGGATAAGAACACACATGTAATGACTCTAGTGGATCCATATGTGGTTCATGAAAAGAACACATATGCAATGACATTGGCAGATCCATGTGGTTTGTGGAAAGAATATACATGCAATGACTCTAGTGGATCCATATGTGGGTTGTGAAAAGAACACACATGCAATGATTGTTGGATCCATATGTGTTTTGTGAAAAGAACACACATGCAATGACTCTAGCTGTGGTTCATGAAACGAACACACATAAAATGACTCTAGTGCTGGTTTAGTGAAAAGAACACACATGCAATGACTCTAGTGGATCCATATGTGGTTCATGAAAAGACCACACGTGCAATGACATTGGTGGATTCATGTGGTTTGTGGAAAGAACACACATGCAATGACTTTACTGGATCCATATGTGGTTCATGAAAAGAACACACATGCAATGACATTGGTGGATCCATGTGGTTTGTGGAAAAGAACATACATGCAATGACTCTAGTGGATCCATATGTGGTTTGTGAAAAGAACACACATGCAATGACATTGGTGGATCCATTTGTAGTTTGTAAAAAGAACATACATGTAATGACTCTAGTGGATCCATATGTGGTTCATGAAAAGAACACACATGCAATGACATTGTAATCCATATGTGGTTTGTGAAAAGAACACACATGCAATGACATTGGTTGATCCATGTGTTTTATTAAAAGAACATACATGCATTGACTCTAGTGCTGGTTTAGGATAAGAACAGATGCAATGACTCTAGTGGATCCATATGTGGTTCATGAAAAGAACACACATGCAATGACATTGGTGGATCCATGTGGTTTGTGGAAAGAATAGACATGCAATGACTCTAGTGGATCCATATGTGGTTTGTGAAAAAAAACACATGCAATGACATTGGTTGATCCATGTGTTTTATGAAAAGAACATACATGCAATGACTCTGGTGGATCCATATGTGGTTTGTGAAAACAACACACATGAAATGATTCTGGTGGATCCATATGTGGTTTGTGAAAAGAACACACATGCAATGACTCTAGCTGTGGTTCATGAAACGAATACACATGAAATGACTCTAGTGCTGGTTTATTGAAAAGAACACACATGCAATGACTCTAGTGGATCCATATGTGGTTCATGAAAAGACCACACGTGGAATGACATTGGTGGATCCATGTGGTTTGTGGAAAGAACACACATGCAATGACTCTACTGGATCCATATGTGGTTCATGAAAAGAACACACATGCAATGACATTGGTGGATCCATGTGGTTTGTGGAAAAGAACATACATGCAATGACTCTAGTGGATCCATATGTGGTTTGTGAAAAGAACACACATGCAATGACATTGGTGGATCCATTTGTAGTTTGTGAAAAGAACATACATGTAATGACTCTAGTGGATCCATATGTGGTTCATGAAAAGAACACACATGCAATGACATTGGTGGATCCGTATGTGATTTGTGAAAAGAACACACATGCAATGACATTGGTTGATCCATGTGTTTTATTAAAAGAACATACATGCAATGACTCTGGTGGATCCATATGTGGTTTGTGAAAAGAACACACATGCAATGACATTGGTGGATCCATATGTGGTTTGTGAAAAGAACACACATGCAATGACTCTAGTGGATCCATATGTGGTTCATGTAAAGAACATGCATACAATGACGTTGGTGGATCCATGTGGTTTGTGGAAAGAACATAAATGAAGTGACTCTAGTGGATCCATATGTGGTTTGTGAAAAGAACACACATGCAATGACATTGGTGGATCCATGTGGTTTGTGGAAAGAATAGACATGCAATGATTCTAGTGGATCCATATGTGGTTTGTGAAAAGAACACAAATGCAATAACATTGGTTGATCCATGTGTTTTATGAAAATAATATACATGCAATGACTCTGGTGGATCCACATGTGGTGTGTGACAATAACACACATGCATTGACATTGGTGGATCCTTATGTGGTTTATGAAAATAACACACATACAATGACTCTAGTGGATCCATATGTGGTTCATGAAAAGGACACACATGCAATGGCATTGGTGGATCCATGTGGTTAGTGGAAAGAACATACATGCAATGACTCTAGAGGATCCATATGTGGTTCAAGAAAAGAATACACATGCAATGACATTGGTGGATCCATGTAGTTTGTGGAAAGAATAGACATGCAATGACTCTAGTGGATCCATATGTGTTTTGTGAAAAGAACACACATGCAATGACATTGGTTGATCCATGTGTTTTATTAAAAGAACATACATGCATTGACTCTAGTGCTGGTTTAGGATAAGAACACACATGCAATGACTCTAGTGGATCCATATGTGGTTCATGAAAAGAACACACATGCAATGACATTGGTGGATCCATGTGGTTTGTGGAAAGAATAGACATGCAATGACTCTAGTGGATCCATATGTGGTTTGTGAAAAAAAACACATGCAATGACATTGGTTGATCCATGTGGTTTATGAAAAGAACATACATGCAATGACTCTGGTGGATCCATCTGTGGTTTGTGAAAACAACACACATGCAATGACATTGGTTGATCCATGTATTTATGAAAAGAACATCCTTGCAATGACTCTGGTGGATCCATATGTGGTTTGTGAAAAGAACACACATGCAATGACTCTAGTGCTGTTTTTTTGAAAAGAACATACATGCAATGACTCTAGTGGATCCATATGTGATTCATGAAAAGAACACACATGCAATGACTCTGGTTGATCCTTGCGGTTTAAGAAAATAATATACATGCAATGACTCTAGTGGATCCATATGTGGTTTGTGAAAAGAACACACATGTAATGACATTGGTTGATCCATTTGTTTTATGAAAAGAACATACATGCAATGGCTCTGGTGGTCCATATGTGCTTTGTGAAAAGAACACAC
Organism: Avena insularis; assembly: GCA_023614405.1. NCBI lineage: Eukaryota > Viridiplantae > Streptophyta > Magnoliopsida > Poales > Poaceae > Avena > Avena insularis. The sequence continues at coordinate 357,998,956 of CM042694.1, forward strand.
ACGCAATGACATTGGTTGATCCATGTGTTTTATTAAAAGAACATACATGCAATGACTCTAGGGATCCATATGTGGTTTGTGAAAATAACACACATGCAATGACTCTAGTGCTGGTTTAGGTTAAGAAGACACATGCAATGACTCTAGTGGATCCATATGGGGTTCATTAAAAGAATCCACATGTAATGACTATAGCTATTGTTAATGGAAAGAACAGACATGCAATGACTCTATTGGATCCATAAGTGGTTCATGAAAAGAACACACATGCAATGACATTGGTGGATCCATGTGTTTTATGAAAAGAACAGACATGCAATGACTCTAGTGGATCCATATATGGTTTGTGAAAAGAGCACACATGCAATGACTCTAGTGCTGGTTTATGAAAAGAACATACATGCAATGACTCTAGTGGATCCATATATGGTTCATGAAAAGAACACACATGCACTGACCCTGGTGGATCCATATGTGATTTATGAAAAGAACACACATGAAACGGCTCTAGTGCTAGTTTCATGAAAAGAACAGACATGCAATGACTCTAGCTATGGTTCATGAAAAGAAAACACATGCAATGACTCTAGTCCTGGTTTTGTGAAAAGAACACACATGCAAGGACTCTAGTGGATCCATATGTGGTTCATGAAAAGAACAGGCATGCAATGACGTTGGTGGATCCATGTGGTTTGTGGAAAGAACATAAATGAAGTGACTCTAGTGGATCCATATGTGGTTTGTGAAAAGAACACACATGCAATGACATTGGTGGATCCATGTGTTTTGTGGAAAGAATAGATATGCAATGACTCTAGTGGATCCATATGTGGTTTGTGAAAAGAACACAAATGCAATAACATTGGTTGATCCATGTGTTTTATGAAAATAATATACATGCAATGACTCTGGTGGATCCACATGTGGTCTGTGACAATAACACACATGCAATGACATTGGTGGATCCATATGTGGTTCATGAAAATAACACACATACAATGACTCTAGTGGATCCATATGTGGTTCATGAAAAGGACACACATGCAATGGCATTGGTGGATCCATGTGGTTAGTGGAAAGAACATACATGCAATGACTCTAGTGGATCCATATGTGGTTCAAGAAAAGAACACACATGCAATGACTCTAGTGCTGGTTTATAAAAAGAACATACGTGCAATGACTCTAGTTGGTCCATATGTGGTTCATGAAAAGAACACACATGCAATGACCCTGGTGGATCCATATGTGGTTTGTGAAAAGAACACACATGAAATGACTCTAGTGCTAGTTTCATGAAAAGAACACACATGCAATGACTCTAGCTATGGTTCATGAAAAGAAAACACATGCAATGACTCTAGTCCTGGTTTTGTGAAAAGAACACACATGCAATGACTCTAGTGGATCCATATGTGGTTCATGAAAAGAACATGCATGCAATGACGTTGGTGGATCCATGTGGTTTGTGGAAAGAACATAAATGAAGTGACTCTAGTGGATCAATATGTGGCTTGCGAAAAGAACACACATGCAATGACTCTAGCTGTGGTTCATGAAACGAACACACATGAAATGACTAGTGCTGGTTTAGTGAAAAGAACACACATGCAATGACTCTAGTGGATCCATATGTGGTTCATGAAAAGACCACACGTGCAATGACATTGGTGGATCCATGTGGTTTATGGAAATAACACACATGCAATGACTCTATTGGATCCATATGTGGTTCATGAAAAGAACACACATGCAATGACATTGGTGGATCCATGTGGTTTGTGGAAAAGAAGATACATGCAATGACTCTAGTGGATCCATATGTGGTTTGTGAAAAGAACACACATGCAATGACATTGGTGGATCCATTTGTAGTTTGTGAAAAGAACATACATGTAATGACTCTAGTGGATCCATATGTGGTTCATGAAAAGAGCACACATGCAATAACATTGGTGGATCCATATGTGGTTTGTGAAAAGAACACACATGCAATGTCATTTGTTTATCCATGTGTTTTATTAAAAGAACATACATGCAATGACTCTGGTGGATCCATATGTGGTTTGTGAAAAGAACACACATGCAATGACTCTAGTGCTGGTTTAGGATAAGAACACACATGCAATAACTCTAGTGGATCCATATGTGGTTCATGAAAAGAACACACATGCAATGACATTGGTGGATCCATGTGGCTTGTGGAAAAGAACATACATGCAATGACTCTAGTGGATCCATATGTGGTTTGTGAAAAGAACACACATGCAATGACATTGGTGGATCCATTTGTAGTTTGTGAAAAGAACATACATGTAATGACTCTAGTGGATCCATATGTGGTTCATGAAAAGAACACACATGCAATGACATTGGTGGATCCATATGTGGTTTGTGAAAAGAACACACATGCAATGACATTGGTTGATCCATGTGTTTTATTAAAAGAACATACATGCAATGACTCTGGTGGATCCATATGTGGTTTATGAAAAGAACACACGTGCAATGACTCTAGTGCTGGTTTAGGATAAGAACACACATGCAATGACTCTAGTGGATCCATATGTGGTTCATGAAAAGAACACACATGCAATGACATTGGTGGATCCATGTGGTTTGTGGAAAGAATATACATGTAATGACTCTAGTGGATCCATATGTGGTTTGTGAAAAGAACACACATGCAATGACATTGGTTGATCCATTTGTTTTATGAAAAGAACATACATGCAATGACTTTGGTGGATCCATATGTGGTTTGTGAAAAGAACACACATACAATGAATCTAGTGCTGGTTTAGGATAAGAACAAACATGCAATGAGTCTAGTGGATGCATATGTGGTTCATGAAAAGAAGACACATGCAATGACTCTTGTTGATCCATATGTGGTTTGTGAAAAGAACACACATGCAATGATTCTGGTGGATCCGTATGTGGTTTGTGAAAAGAACACACATGGAATGACATTGGTTGATCCATGTGTTTTATTAAAAGAACATACATACAATGACTCTGGTGGATCCATATGTGGTTTCTGAAAAGAACACACATGCAATGACTCTAGTGCTGGTTTAGGATAAGAACACACAGGCAATGACTCTAGTGGATCCATATGTGGTTCATGAAAAGAACACACATGCAATGACTATAGCTATCGTTAATGGAAAGAACAAACATGCAATACCTCTATTGGATCCATATGTGGTTAATGAAAATAAAACACATGCAATGACAGTAGTGAATCCATGTGTTTTATGAAAAGAACAGACATGCAATGACTCTAGTGGATCCATATGTGGTTTGTGAAAATAACACACATGCAATAACTCTAGTGCTGGTTTATGAAAAGAACATACATGCAATGACGCTAGTGGATCCATATGTGGTTCATGAAAACAACAAACATGCAATGATCCTAGTGGATCCATATGTGGTTTGTCAAAAGAACACACATGCAATGACTCTAGTGTTAGTTTCATGAAAAGAACAGACATGCAATGACTCTAGCTATGGTTCATGAAAAGAACACACATGCAATGACTCTAGTGCTAGTTTATGGAAAGAGCATACATGCAGTGACTCTAGTGGATCCATATGGGGTTCATGAAAACAACAAACATGCAATGATCCTAGTGGATCTATATGTGGTTTGTCAAAAGAACACACATACAATGACTCTAGTGCTAGTTTCATGAAAAGAACAGACATGCAATGACTCTAGCTATGGTTCATGAAAAGAACACACATGCAATGACTCTAGTGCTGGTTTTGTGAAAAGAACACACGTGCAACAACTCTAGTGGATCCATATGTGGTTCATGAAAAGAACACGCATGCAATGCCATTGGTGGATCCATGTGGTTTGTGGAAAGAACATACGTGAAGTGACTCTAGTGGATCCATACGTGGTTTATGAAAAGAACACACATGCAATAACATTGGTGGATCCATGTGGTTTGTGGAAAGAATAGACTTGCAATGACTCTAGTGGATCCATATGTGGTTTGTGAAAAGAACACAAATGCAATGACATTGGTTGATCCATGTGTTTTATGGAAAGAATATACATGCAATGACCCTGGTGGATCCATATGTGGTTTGTGAAAATAACACACATGCAATGACATTGGTGGATCCATATGTGCTTCATGAAAAGAACACATATACAATGACTCTAGTGGATCCATATGTGGTTCATGAAAAGAACACACATGCAATGACATTGGTGGATCCATGTGGTTTGTGGAAAGGACATACATGCAATGACTCTAGTGGATCCATATGTGGTTCATGAAAAGAACACACATGCAATGACATTGGTGGATCCATGTGTTTTGTGGAAAGAATTGACATGCAATAACTCTAGTGGATCCATATGTGGTTTGTGAAAAGAACACAAATGCAATGACATTGGTTGATCCATTTGTTTTATGAAAATAATATACATGCAATGAATCTGGTGGATCGATATGTGGTTTGTGAAAATAACACACATGCAATGACATTGGTGGATCCATATGTGCTTCATGAAAATAACACACCTACAATGACTCTAGTGGATCCATATTTGGTTCATGAAAAGAACACGCATGCAATGACATTGGTGGATCCATGTGGTTTGTGGAAAGAACATACATGCAATGACTCTAGTGGATCCATATGTGGTTCATAAAAATAACACACATGCAATGACATTAGTGGATCCATGTGGTTTGTGGAAAGAATAGACATGCAATGACTGTAGTGGATCCATATGTGGTTTGTGAAAAGAACACACATGCAATGACATTGGTTGATCCATGTGTTTTATGAAAAGAACATACATGCAATGACTCTGGTGGATCCATATGTGGTTTGTGAAAAGAACACACATGCAATGACTCTAGTGCTGGTTTAGGATAAGAACAAACATGCAATAACTCTAGTGGATCCATATGTGGTTCATGGAAAGAACACACATGCAATGACTCTGGTGGATCCATATGTGGTTTGTGAAAAGAACACACATGCAATGATTCTGGTGGATCCATATGTGATTTGTGAAAAGAACACACATGCAATGACTCTAGCTGTGGTTCATGAAAAGAACACACATGCAATGACTCTAGTGCCGGTTTAGTGAAAAGATCGCACATGCAATGACTCTAGTGGATCCATGTGGTTTGTGGAAAGAACACGCATGCAATGACATTTGTGGATCGCACATGCAGTGACTCTAGTGGATCCATGTGGTTCACGAAAAGAACACACGTGCAATGACATTTGTGGATCCATGTGGTTTGTGGAAAGAACACACATGCAATGACTCTAGTGGATCCATATGCGGTTCATGAAAATAACACACATGCAATAACATTGGTGGATCCATGTGGTTTGTGGAAAAGAACATACATGCAATGACTGTAGTGGATCCATATGTGTTTTCTGAAAAGAACACACATGCAATGACATTGGTGGATCCATTTGTATTTTGTGAAAAGAACATATATGTAATGACTCTAGTGGATCCATATGTGGTTCATGAAAAGAACACACATGCAATAACATTGGTGGATCCAGATGTGGTTTGTGAAAAGAACACACATGCAATGACATTGGTTGATCCATGTGTTTTATTAAAAGAACATACATGCAATGACTCTGGTGGATCCATATGTGGTTTGTGAAAAGAACACACATGCAATTACTCTAGTGCTGGTTTAGGATAAGAACACACATGCAATGTGTTGGAAATATGCCCTAGAGACAAATAGTAGTAAAGACTATTAACATATTTCATATAGTTTATGATTAAGTTTTATATCATGCTATAACTGTATTTGGTGGAAACATCAATACATGTGTGATATACAAACAACCAGGGGTTCCCAGTGAAACTCTAGTCACTGGTTCATTGGTCAACAGATGATCAAACTTCCTGGTCATGTGGCATTTTTGCTAGTTGGAAATGAGGTCATCTCATTCTGAGAATGAGATGATGAACCAATACCAAACCTAAACATCGTGACCCGATCATGTCACGAAGTTCAAGTTACGATGATTAGAAATGGATCCTCGTGGATTATTCCTTAGACCGTGAGGCTATATCAATCACTGTCTCCCGAGAGTGCTTTGATAGAATCAAGCGCCACTTGGTAATAAAGTGGTTATAAAGGTGTGTTCAGGTACTCGGAGGAAACCGTTGAGGCAGTATATGTCGAGAGTGTGATTTGTCCGTCCATGTGACGGGAAGATACTCAAGGGCCCACTCGGAGAAGTTATATCCAATAGCTGCGCAGCATGTGATTCGATCACAGGGATAACGCTTGTCGGAACGAGTCAAGTAGCATTGTTCAGTAATGAGATTGAACACGACATGGTGATGTCATTGATCAGATCCCGGGCAATGCAAGTATCGAGTGACAAAGGGAATAAGACACGACTGTCCAGGTTCAAACGATGAAAGATCTTCGTGGAACGCACAGGGGTCACATGGCCATCTAGGTCCCTCTATCGATCATTGGTGCGGGAGTGTCCCGACCATGTCTGGAGTGTTCCGGAACCGTGGGGTATCACGCTTAAGGGCTTGATGATGCTTAGAGAGTGTTTATAGGATCGGTGGAATCACCGAAGAAGAGTAGGGAGAAAGCCGGAAGGGTTTCGGTAAGTCCGGAGGATGTCCGGAGTGGAGGTGGAAGGTGTTCCATAGCCACGGAGTTTGAATAATGTGTGAATGAATTTTAAATGTTCATTTAATCATTTATTCATAATTATTTAAATAAAGAGAAAATCAATTTTAATGGTCAAAGGCTTAATGGGCCAATTCCGGAGGGATAGGGCCCATTAGGGGAAAGGAGAGAGGGAGAAAGGGCAAGGGGAGGCCGGCTAGGCCTAGCCCCTCAAGGGGCCCACTAGGGTGGCCGGCGGCCACCCCTCCCCCCTCCTCTCCTTTAGTCCCACCCCAGGACTTTGAGGGAGGTAGCACCTCCCCTCCCCCTATATATAGTGGGGGTATTTGGAAATTTAAATACACCAATAATCAATAAAGGTCTCCCCACTTTTGGGAGGACCTCTAATTGATATTTTCTCTGTCCCCCTCTCTCTCGTGACCGTGGTCCCAAGTCTGGACTGCACGAGTGAGAGACATCTTCACTGCGGAGCGCCATCGCACTGCGGGATTCGGATCTGGGAGCTCTACTTCTGCAACTGCTGCTAGATCGGGGAAGCGGGAGTCATCGTCAGGCACCGGACGTGTGTAACTCCCCACGAGGTGTCGCACTTGAGGCACTCAAGTCGTTGGAGCCAGAGGAGCGCAAGGACTTCATCACGACCTTGATGTCGGTTTCGGCTCGTCTACATCAACCACACTCTCCTGAGCGTTGACAACGCTTTTCGGTCTTCAAGGGTAAGTTTGCGAAAAGCCCCTCCCGTTACTGTATTACTAATAGATAGGTCCTGGCAGCTTCATGGGTTCAGGGGTGTAGAGTAAAATTTATTGTTTTCATACGTGTAACCCCTACAGTGGTATCAGAGCTAGATCTATGCGTAGTAATACTAGTACGGGTAGAACACACGAGATGTAGCGTGTGGGCGTTGATCTTCTAGTTGTTACCCTCCCACGTGTACTTGTGTATACCGCAGTAATGCTTGATGAAGCGGCCCCCAACCAACTTTTATGCGTTCATTCGCGAGACTGGTCCATGCTTGACATACGGCTTGTACCGTATAAAGTGGCTTAGGGGGGTGTCTGTCTCTCTCGCATTAGTTGGTATACCATTTTCAGCGGAGGGCCCCGAAAGGGGTGTAGTAGAGACAACTACTTGATCAACGTTGTGCTGGAAGTTCGTAGGTAAGAACGGTTCTTGTGCGAAAGCCCATTCCGCCACGTAAAACATGCAAAGATAAAGTAGAGGCGTCTAACTTTGTTTTGCAGGGGGCGTTGCTTTGTGATATGGTTGTGGCAAAGGTAAAGTGATTACCTTTTGTTACGTAGTAGTAGATAGTCACGAAGGTGACAGACTACCACGCTGGAATGACACCGGTACCCTGGTGTCTACGACGCCGGAACCCTGGCGCTGAAACCCGGTGACAGCGGATAGAGATCACGACGTGAAGGACCATATCACATAGAATTTACATTCAATGTTATTGTTTGTATGTCTTATTGTGTGCTAGTATTAGATACTCGACGGTATCCTAATAAGATGATCCCTGTTAAAATTACCAACGATTGTGTTCCCCCTTAGTGTGCACCACCAAGAAAGTTCTTCGGTATGAGGCGATCCAGGGTTACAGGCCTGGGTGTCAGACATATCTATGTTTGCATACAGTGGATGTAAGCCATGTTGCACATCGAATACACTAAGGTTGAGTTAGCGAGCCTAGCATGTGCAGACATGGCCTCGGAACACGGACGGTCGAAAGATCGAGCACGAGTCGCATGAATGATGTGACCGATGTTTAGCGTCCACCCTTGAACCCACATTGATGGCCGTGACGATCGGGGGAGATGTGGCTGATAGGGGTCGTGTTATCACTAGGAATCCTTTTGGGGATAGGTGTTTCTGAGTGGAGTTATTATTAACTCATTTAGTTACAAACTTAGTCTAAATTCCTTTTGCAATTATAAATGTAGATGGCTCACTGTGAAGCTTACTTTGTCATTGAGGATTGGGTAAAGGGTGAGAAACTTAGACTTGATGGATCCAACTTCCCTAGTTGGCTTGTGCGCCTGAATGATCTCCTTACTAGGAATCATGTGGTAGACTACATACGCCGCACGATGGATTTGACTGAGCCAGATTACTATGAGACCCCACAAGAGCTAGCGGATCGTTACTATCGTCAGGAGATGTCCACCTACATTGAGATAATAATGTGTTACGGGATGGTGGATGAACTACATCCGCTCATGGGTGATCTTGATCCATATTCGATGGTGGATCAGCTGAGAGCAGAGTTCATAGGCGATGTGCGCATGTGGAAGCACGAGCTTCTTGGAGAGTTCCTTTCCATACAGATGGAGGAACATACATGTCTGAAGGGTCACTTGGAGCGCATGCTTGATGCACACACAAGACTGGTTCACTTCGTGGATTATTGGATGGCTGATCCATTTGCGATAGACGTACTGCTTCGGTCGTTACCTCCTAGCTACAAAGGACATGTCCGGAGTAGCATCGTGAGTGGTGATACGGAAGCATTGGATTTCCATGAGTTCATATTACGTTTCAGGAATGTAAAGGTTGAACCAATCACCGGAGAGGTCATCGATGACAAAGGTATATATTTGATATACAGTTTTATAAATGTTATAATCTTGCAAACACATTTGCAGTATTAAGTATATCTGATACTTGTTCTGTTTTGCTGATAACAGGTCCTTCTGCATGAGAGATGCTTGCTAGAGAGGAGGTGACGTTGTGTTGATGGCGAGCATGATGATGATGGCCGACGACACTCTCCCTCGACATTTATCATTTAGTTTATGTTATAGGATGATTATTGTAATCAAGAGATTGTGAACTTCTTTAGTGTGTCTCACACTTTGTGAGACGGTTATTCATATGAGTTTGTAACAAACAGTTGTTCCACTTTTATGAATGATTTCTATTTGTTTTCATATCTTGTTTGATTATGTGTGAATTATCCTTGTCGTTTGAAACTAATTGATAATGCATGAACATTTGTAAAACATTAAAAATCCTTGTTTAAAATACCCGATGATGAGGACATCCCTACAATTACACCTACCCCAATGACTACTGAAGATGCTACAACTGTTGCAAGAAAGGATCAGTCCAATGAGATTAGAATTGGACCTATTACAAGAGCTCGTGCTAAGCTACTGGAACAACAGGTGGATTTACTCCTAAACGAATCTGGTACTTTGATTGATGAGAACTTTATACTGCCTAAGTCTATGCATTTATGTATGATCAGGTTCGTTGGAGAAACAAGCAGGGCGCTACAAGAGAAGCCCAACATGATGATCGCCCAAGGATGTGCGAGGGAGGAGCGGGAGGAAGGCGCAAGAGAAGATCATCAAGACAACGGCAAAAAGATCTTCCATGACCGGAGTGTCCGGCCAGATCCACCCGGACTGTCCGGCCTGGTCGAGAGGCAAACTGGCGTGGACATTCAAGATGCTGCCGGACACTACAGACGCCACCCGAAACTTCAAAGTTTCCGGCAGATCAATCGTCAGACACTTCACCGAGTGTCCGCCTGACCGACTGTCCGGCCGAATCGACCGGAGTGTTCAGCCGACCGAATCTGGTCCGAGTCGGTTTGTATCGCTTTAGTCGCTTATGCTTAGTTTCGTTTCGTCGCCCAGCCTCTTATAAGCTATGGGACGACCTCTAGTTAGGGTTTAGACCACGTTAAAATATTTTGGAGTTGTTTCTTTCATAGAACCTCCGAATTACCTCGTGTTCGAATCTACCAACTATAATTGAGTGTGATCTGTTGTTCCATTGGGAATTAGTAGATTGCATACTACCATTCATGGTCACGGCTGCGTGCGCAAGAGCGTGGTGTTGTGAATATCCTACAAGGTTCGAGAGCTGTTGCATTGGCATCAGGGATCGAGCGAGAGTTCATAGCTACAAAGTTATCTATTATCCACCATCATCACCGCCATCCGCCATCGACAAGATCGGGCCACCCCATATCATCTTGGTATCAGATTTCCAGTGTTGCCTCGGTAAGCGTCCACAAATCCATCCATAGATTAGAGAGTGTTTTCGTCCTATATAGAAAAAGCCTTACAAAAAGATTTGACATAGACTAGATTGCATCGTTTTCGAGTTTTAGTTGCTGATTGTATCTTCTCGTAGATCCGATCTGCAGGTTTTCCTCGTAGGAGTCTAGTTTCCGTTTGTGTCTAGGTTTAAGGTTTCACCTTGTTTTCTGCTGTTCCCACCGCTACCGTTTCTGCAAGTGTTTAATCGTTTTTCCGAGTCCACATAGCGTACCTTTGTTTGCATACCATAGACACATCCTATCTAAAGCATCTGTGCCTAGGAACGTACCCACGAGACTAGTTGCTTTGCTCTGACAGGCTGCTCAATAGGGTTTGCAGTGCAGAAATTTTCGACAGGCAAAACCGGACTATCCGGCCGAATCACACCGGACTATCCGGCCCAACCGAAGTCTCCGGCGAATATCAACCGGACTATCCAGCCCAGTTCTGTTATAAGTTGCTGTGCTCGTTTGCATTGAGTAATATAGTTGGAAAAAAATCAAAAAAAAAGAGAAAAGAAAAGAGAATCAGTATAAAAAAAGAGAAAAGAGCTACAAGCCTGACAAAAAAAAGAGATATAGAAGTGTGCAATATTGGAGGCCTTGTTGTATAGCACTGGTAGATTGAGCAATCTTGTGCCTGTTCTATTTGAGCTATTACTAGCGTCTCTCTTGTGCATTGCAATATTCCTTTTCATAAGTTGCTTTGCCACGTTTATCTCCACTGTGTGTTTCTTGGTATTTGTACGATCAAGACTAGGACATGTTTATGTGTAGATAGGGTACCAAACCTATAGCTCCACCTTTACATAACCTGTGTGCCCTGCGATCGTTCTCTATACCTTTGATATTCACTTCATCACATCAAGTGCATCAGTCTTTGATTTCGTTTGGTAGAGCATCTCTATTCACTTTGGAACGGTAAGATCTCCTTTCTTATTAGTTGTGAGTTGTGAGAGTTTCCACCATACAGATTCTGATTTTTGCACTAACCTACTAATCATGTCTATTAGTGATAATGATGTTGTGTTGCAGAAAAAGAAGGATGAGGATCTCGTCAATTGGCGTGAATATGAGGCTTTGAAATCCCACTTGACACGTGTGTTTACTAACACGACAGATGCCATTGACAAGAATCTCCAAGATATGAATATGAGATTGGATCAGCATGTTGGGACAGTTGATACTATCCAAACGCAAGTGGCTACGCTCAATGTCAATGTCACCACTTTGCAGCAGTCCATTGAGGGTTTGACAGCCGCCTTGCATAGAAGGGAAGATCCTCAACATGATGATGCCTTTGATGATTTCGATGAGGGTAGCGCTGTTGATGCTGCTCCACATGTTGGCAGGGGACGTGCTATTCCCCCTGTCCATGCACCTGCTCATGGTCGTGGGTTTGCCCATCTTGGGCGTGGTCCACGTGTGCCCAACCAAGCTGCCGATGACGGTTTGGGCAAGCCAAAATTCTCGATTCCTAAGTATGATGGTTCCATTGATCCTGAAGACTACCTCACTTGGGAATTGAAGATTGAGAAACTCTGGCGCTTATTTGACTATCCAGAAGATAAGAAGGTCAAGCTTGCAGCATCTGAATTTGATGGTTATGCTTTGTGTTGGTGGGATGCTCTTGTGCAACATAGGTAGGAGGATAATGAACTTCCTGTGATGGATTGGCGCGAGAAGAAGCAAATCATGAAGGCTCGTTTCGTACCAACCAACTACTTGCGATCAGTTTTTGATAAATTGACGCAACTGAAGCAAGGCACCATGACAGTTGATGAGTACTACATGGAGATGGAGATGCTTATGCAGAGTGCTCGAGTTCATGAGTCCATTGAGATGACCATGCAGCGATTCCTAAACAATTTGAAGTTACCGATCAAGAGCATTGTTTGTCATCACATGTATGAGACCATGAATGAGTTGTTGCATCATGCTAGAGAGGCCGAATCCCAGTTGGTAGAAGAGGCGAAGTCACATGCTCGTTTTCCGTCCTCCAGCAGATTTTTGGCCAGGTCTACACCTCCTACAGTCACGCCACCAGCTGCTGCTCCATTTACACCATCGGCCAAACCAGCAAGTACACCTTCGTTTGGTTCTAATGCTTGGAAACCCACTGCTCCTGCTGCTAGCTAGGGTTCCAACATGTCTACTGCACGTACTCGTGATGTAGTGTGCCATACTTGTGGAGGTAGAGGTCACTACAAGAAGGATTGTCCAAACAGCAAGGTTATGTTTGTTAATGAACAAGGTGAAGTAGAAAGTGGAGATGAAGCTTCTGATGATGATATTGATGACAGTGAGGAAGGTGCTGATGCATATGCTGAGCCTGCACCCACTATTGTCGTATCTTCACGTGTACTTAATGTGCAACCGGTTGAGGAATCCCAGCGTTGCAACTTGTTCCAAACAAAAGCTCTAGTTGGACCAAACAAAGCTTGCAAGGTAATTATTGATGGAGGTAGCTGCAGAAATCTTGCAAGTAAGGAACTATGTGCCAAACTGAATTTGACATACTTACCTCATCCCAAGCCATACTACATACAATGGTTGAGCAACAATGGTGAGATGAAGGTAAATCATATGGTACGTGTGAATTTTCAAATAGGGCCATACAAAGATTCTATTGATTTTGATGTGGTTCCTATGACTGTTTGTCACCTATTATTGGGTCGGCCTTGGCTCTATGATCGCCATGTGCAACACAATGGCCGAGCCAATACATATCACTTGGAATTCAAAGGAAAGAAGATTACTATGCAGCCAATGACACCACAAGAAATTGTGAATGATTCTCGCCAGAAGATAGAGGTGAACTTGAAGGAAGATACTACCACTCGACGAGACTGTGTCACAGCTGTTCCTGATGTAATTGAGCCTAAATTGAGAGATATAATGAAAAGTGAGAGAGTGCCTGGTTTATTGATACTAGCCACCAAGGAGGATATGAGAGAGTTTCATGAGGATCCTACAGCCATGCCACTTGTGCTCATGTATAAGGGCAAGGTATTGGTTTCTAACGACATGACCCCTATTTCTCTTGGTGTCTCTTCTGTTTTGCAGGATTTTGGGGATGTGTTTCCAGAAGACGTACCCGCAGGTTTGCCCCCATTGCATGGTATAGAACATCAAGTGGACCTGATTCCTGGCGCCACACTTCCCAACCGTGCACCTTACAGGACTAATCCCGAAGAAACTAAGGAAATTCAGAAGCAAGTACAAGCGTTACTGGATAAAGGGTACATTCGTGTCTCTCTTAGCCCTTATGTTGTTCCTGTTATTTTAGTTCCTAAGAAAGATGGTACATGGCGCATGTGTGTTGATTGTAGAGCGATTAATAACATCACTATTCGATATTGTCATCCTATTCCACGCTTAGAGGATATGCTAGATGAATTGAGTGGTGCTGCTGTTTTCTCTAAAATTGACTTGCGTAGTGGTTATCATCAAATTAGGATGAAAGAAGGTGATGAATGGAAAACTGCTTTCAAAACTAAATTCGGTTTGTATGAGTGGTTAGTTATGCCGTTTGGTCTTACTAATGCACCTAGTACTTTCATGCGTTTGATGAATCATGTTTTGAGAGAGTTTATTGGTCGTTTCGTGGTTGTTTACTTTGATGATATACTCATATACGACCACACCAAATCTGAACATTGCACTCATATTAGACAAGTTTTGCAAGTGTTACGTGATAATAAACTGTATGCTAATCTTGAGAAGTGTACATTTGCAAAAGATAAAGTCATATTCCTAGGATTTGTTGTTTCTAAGCATGGAGTAGAGGTAGATCAATCTAAAATTGAATCAATTCAGAATTGGCCTACTCCAATGAATGTTAGTCAAGTGCGTAGTTTCCACGGTCTCGCTGGTTTCTATAGGCGCTTTGTGAAGGATTTTAGCACCATTGCTGCACCATTAAATGATTTGACAAAGAAAGGTGTTACTATTGTATTGTGTGCGGCCCAAGACATTACATTTGATCAATTAAAACGGTTGCTTACTACTGCACCATTACTTGCATTACCAGATATTTTGAATCAATTTGAATTTAAATGTGATGCTAGTGGTATAGGCATAGGTATGCGTTTTGATGCAAGAGGGTCGGCCTATAGCTTATTTTTCTGAGAAATTGACTAGTGCTCGTTTGAATTATTCTATCTATGATAAAGAATTGTATGCACTTGTTAGAGTACTTGAGGTTTGGCAACATTATTTGTGGCCAAAAGAATTCATCATACATTCTGATCATGAAGCATTGAAATACTTGAAAGCTCAATCAAACTTGCATAGAAGATTAGCTAAATGGGTTGAGTTCATTGAGTCTTTTCCTTACATCATTAACTATAAGAAGGGAAAAGAGAACGTTGTTGCTGATGCTCTATCTAGGAAGAACATGCTATTAACCAATCTTGATGTTAAAATTCCTGGATTAGAAGCTATTTGTGCACTTTATGCAACTGACCATGATTTTGCTGAACCATATCGTTTGTGTGCTCTTAGAAACGCATGGGATAAGTATCATATACATGATGGATATTTGTTTCGAGCTAACAAACTATGTATTCTAGAATCGTCGTTGTGTTTGTTCTTATTGCAGGAATCACATGCTGGAGGTTTGATGGGTCACTTTGGGCGTGAGAAGACGTTGCTCATGCTTGCTGATCACTTTTATTGGCCCAAGATGAGGCGTCATGTGTACAGATTTGTGAGCCGATGTATTACATGCCACAAGTCGAAATCTAAGCTGAAGCCTCACGGTTTGTATACACCTCTCTCTGCACCGACTACTCCATGGGAAGACATTAGTATGGATTTTGTGCTAGGTCTACCTAAAACTCAGAGAGGTCATGATTCTATATTTGTGGTAGTGGATAGGTTCTCTAAGATGGCTCATTTTATTGCCTGCCACAAAAGCGACGATGCGTCGCATGTTGCTAACCTGTTTTTCAAGGGCATCGTGAGATTACATGGAGTACCAAAGACGATTATTTCTAACCGTGATGTGAAGTTCATGAGTTACTTTTGGAAGAACTTATGGGGAAAGCTAGGAACAAAGTTGCTGTTCAGTACTACATGTCATCCCCAAACAGATGGTCAAACGGAGGTGGTGAATCGAACATTGTCACAGTTGCTAAGGACCATGATTAAAAAGAATCTGCGGGAGTGGGAAGAGTGTTTGCCACATGTTGAGTTTGCTTACAACAGGGCTATGCATTCAACTACTCAGCTTTGTCCTTTTGAGGTGGTGTATGGTTTCAAGCCATTGACGCCACTTGATATGTTACCTCTGCCATTACATGAGAGAGTTGATATGGAGGCATCAAAACGTGCTGATTATGTGAAGAAAATACATGAGAAGACTCGAGAGGCTATTGAGAAGAAAGGCAAGAACATTGCTGCTGCAAGGAATCAAGCAAGGAAAGAAGTGTTGTTCGAGCCTGGAGATATGGTTTGGGTGCATCTACGCAAGGATAGGTTCCCACTACTTCGAAAGTCAAAATTGAAGCCACGTGGTGCTGGTCCTTACAAGGTGTTAGCCAAGATTAATGATAATGCCTACTCGGTTGATATACCTATTGAGGAGTTTGGTGGAGTTAGCAATAGCTTCAACGTTGCTGATTTGTCACCATATCTTTGGAGAAGACCTTGAGCGCCGAGGTTGACGCCTTTTCAAGGGGGGACATGATGAGGACATCCCTACAATTACACCTACCCCAATGACTCTCAAGATGCTACAATCTGTTGCAAGAAAGGATCACCCAATGAGATAAGAATTGGATCTATTACAAGAGCTCGTGCTAAGCCATCGGAACAACAGTGAATTTACTCCTAAACAAATCTGGTACTTTGATTGATGAGAACTTTATCTTGCCTAAGTCTATGCATTTATGTATGATCGTTCGTTGGAGAAACAAGGATGGCAGGAGGAGAGGGCTACAAGAGAAGCCCAACATGTTGTTCGCCAATGGATGCGCGAGGAGGAGCGGAGGAAGGCGCAAGAGAAGATCATCAAGACGACGACAAAGATCGCCACGACCGGAGTGTCCGCCAGATCCACCGGATCGTCCGCCTGGTCGAGAGGCAACCGGCGTGGACATTCAAGATGCCGATTCGGACACTACGGACGCTACCCGGAAACTTCAAAGTTTCGGCCAGACCGGACTGTCGCACACTTCACCCAGAGTGTCCTGACGGACTGTCCGGCGAATCGACCGAGTGTCATCACCGACGAATCTGGTCCGAGTCGGTTTGTATCAGTTTCAGTCATTTGCGTTTAGTTTCGGTTTTTGGTTGCTCCAGCCGCCCTTATAAGCTATGGGACGACCTCTAGTTAGGGTTTAGACCACGTTAAAATATTTTGGAGTTGTTTCTTTCATAGAACCTCTGGAATTACCCTGTGTTCGAATCTACCAACTATAATTGAGTGTGATCTGTTGTTCCATTGGGAATTAGTAGATTGCATACTACCATTCATGGTCATGGCTGCGTGCGCAAGAGCGTGGTGTTGTTAATATCCTACAAGGTTCGAGAGCTGTTGCATTGGCATTAGGGATCGAGCGGGAGAGTTCATAGCTACAGGCTAGTTATCTATTATCCACCATCATCACCGCCATCCGCTTACTGAGAAGATCGGGCCACCCCATATCACCCGACTTAATTGATATTTCATTACGGAATGAAAACCATTGTTTAAATTCAAAGTTATAATGATAATATGTGAAAGTCATACGATTTCTTGTCACATATAAATCATGCCTAAGTTCGGCAAAATAAACTTGAACACCGTGTATTACTTGAATACAAAGTGTTTAAATAATTGTTAAAAGTTAATACATATTCGATGTATTGTGTTTTAACGGAAATGGTAATTATCATTATATGATTGTTCAAATGTATAAAGTAGTTTACCAAAGGAAACATAAATATGAAACTATTTGATTTGATCAAAGTGTTTCATCAATAAAAGGGGTATAAATATAAAAGAGAATCCAATTACTATGATTTGATCAATAATAATGAAATTCAAATTTATAAGAATGGCATAAAATAAATTGTGGAATGCAAAGCGTTTTGAAACGTCAAAATGCAAAGCATCACAATGTGATATTAGATATCAAAGGGGTTGGATAGAAGGCACCAAATAAATCTCTGTAGTGTAGATGTAGAGACCATTAGCTTAGAAATAATTAGCACTCAATTAGAAGGTAGTGAACCATTTGAATTCGTGAAAGTTTTGGGGTTATTCGATATAACCAAAACAATAGTGAATAAGTACTTGTAGGGTATTCATTGGAAACTTTGAATACGAAACCCATAGCTGAAACCAAAAGGAAAGCAAGATTTGTATTGCTTGGATTTTGGTACATTCTTGAGAAAGCTCACTTTTAGTGATGTTTCTCGATTATGGAGCAAATGGAAGATAGTGAAAAACACGATGAGGATTCAAAACCCTGCATCAGAGTGTTGAGAAGCGCAATGGACAATGTTCCTGAACGACTCTCTTCACAGAAGGAAAGAACCACTGATATTGATCATTTTGTTTTCTCCACTAGTGTTTTCACTACATAAAGTAGGATTCAAAATGTAAATCCATATCTAGTATGGAAACACTTGTGAATCAATTGTCATGATTCTTGGAATGTGACATACCTACGAACTACAAAGGAAATAATGGTAAACTAAAATTATGAGAAATCCTAGAAGCAAACTTCCCTTGAGATTAGAAAGCAATTCGTTGCCGAATATCACAAGTAAAAGGGGTTACTTGGAATTTTCCCAAATGACTACAAAGCCATAGTGGAAAAGGGGGTGAATGACAAAAGCACAATTTGTCAAGTATTGGACAATTTCAAATGAATTTGATTCATATGTGCTAAATGAATAGTGGATTTAAAACTAGTATCTCATAGTAAAATCTCCAAGTTTGATATTTGATCAAAGGATTCTGAAGTTGTTCAAAATAGTGAGTGGATGTGCAATTTTCATAAAATTGAGTGGGAGCTATGAAAGTCTTCTTGAAACAATATGTGATTGACATATTTTGAGTGGGAGCTTATAGGAGTAATTCTTAAGTATGTTAAGAATGAAAGCGCAAATACTTATAAATAATGATCTATAAGATGTAGAAGTTGACAATAAGTGTATTAAGATATTATGTAGTATTCCTTAAGGGATTCTGAAAGGGGTTTCAGAATAGAAGTTAATTAAGGAACTAATCCTTAATAACTCAAATTAGGAATAGTATTAAGTTTAACATCAATGGTTAAAAGAAAGAAAAGGATGATCATCATCCACTATGTTAAGACATAGGTTCTATCTTAGAAAACCATGATGATAACTTAACATAACATGTGATCCAATAAGGAACGTTTAAAAGTGATTAAGTTTGAATCACAGAACGTTGAGCTAAGTTTTTGTCCGCAGTGTCTGATAGAGAACCGTAGACATGTTTTCCAAATCCATAAAGGATGACATATCTTAAAGCATAAAGGGTTATGTTATAATGGAATATGTTGGAAACTCCTATAAATACCGATTAAAGTCAAGAAGGAAGCGAGGTGAACAAAAACATTGAAAGTTGCACAGAATGCACTAGTGTTTCAATGAATACATTTATAATAATAGATAAGGGTACCATGTAAAGTGTTGTATAATGTTATGGCGGGGCTAGTTCGCTTTTAACGTAGAATGATGTGTCCCAGGGCACAGTGCCCATGATAAAGCCCTCGAGGTTGATCTATCGTCACTATAGGCTCCTGGAATCAGGCCTCATTCTGCTGGCATAGCAACGATGCATACACATGGATGCTATCATAATATGATAAAGTATTAATGTCAATCAAGGTGACATTAGTAAGTTGCAAAGGATTTGGGACTGTAGAGTACAGACCCAAGACTAAACCTCTTCCATGAGCAAGCATGTTTAGGGTACCGGATATATGGTGCCAATGATTGGGAACAAATGCAGCTAGTGTATTTGTACTCTAGTGCAAGTGGGAGACTGTTGGAAATATGCCCTAGAGACAAATAGTAGTAAGGACTATTATAATATTTCATATAGTTTATGATTAAGTTTTATATCATGTTATAACTGTATTGAGTGGAAACATCAATACACATGTGATATACAAACAACCAGGGTTTCCCAATGAAACTCTAGTCACTGGTTCATTGGTCAACAGATGATCATGTTTCCTGATCATGTGGCATTTATGCCAATTGGAAATGAGGTCATCTCATTCTACGAATGAGATGATGAACCAATACCCAACCTAAACATCGTGACCCGATCATGTCACGAAGTTCAAGTTACGATGATTAGAAATGGATCCTCGTGGACTATTCCTTAGACCGTGAGGCTATATCAATCACTGTCTCCCGAGAGCACTTTGATAGCATCAAGCGCCACTTGGTAATACAGTGGTTATAAAGGTGTGTTCAGGTACTCGAAGGAAACCGTTGAGGCAATATATGTCAAGAGCGGGATTTATCCGTCCATGTGACGGGAAGATACTCAAGGGCCCACTCGGAGAAGTTATATCCAATAGCTACGCAGCGTGTGATTCGATCACAGGGATATCACTTGTCGGGACGAGTCAAGTAGCATTGTTCAGTAACGAGATTGAACATGACATGGTGATGTCATTGATCAGATCTCGGGCAATGCAAGTATCGAGTGACAAAGGGAATAAGGCACGACTGTCCCGGTTCAAACGATGAAAGATCTTCGTGGAACGCACAGGGGTCACATGGCCATCCAGGTTCCTCTGTCGATCATTGGTGCGGGAGTGTCCCGACCATGTCTGGAGTGTTCTGGAACCCTGGGGTATCACTCTTAAGGGCTTGATGATGCTTAGAGAGTGTTTATAGGATCGGTGGAATCACCAAAGAAGAGTAGGGAGAAAACCGGAAGGGTTTCGGTAAGTCCGGAGGATGTCCGGAGTGGAGGTGGAAGGTGTTCCATAGCCACAGAGTTTGAATAATGTGTGAATGAATGTTAAATGTTGATTTAATCATTTATTCATAATTATTTAAATAACGGAGTGGAGCGCAAGGACTTCATCACGACCTTGAGGTCGGCTTCGGCTCGTCTACATCAACCACGCTCTCCTGAGCATTGACAACGCTTTTTGGTCTACAAGGGTAAGTTCGCGAAAAGCCCCTCCCGTTACTGTATTACTAATAGATAGGTCCTGTCAGCTTCAGGGGTTTAGGGGGCGTAGAGTAAAATTTATTGTTTTCATACGTGTAACCCCTACACAATGACTCTAGTGGATCCATATGCGGTTCATGAAAAGAACACACATGCAATGACTATAGCTGTCGTTAATGGAAAGAACAGACATGCAAAGACTCTATTTGATCCATATGTGGTTACTAAAAAGAACACACATGCAATGACATTAGTGGATCCATGTGTTTTATGAAAAGAACAAACATGCAATGACTCTACTGGATCCATATGTAGTTTGTGAAAAGAACACACATGCAATGACTCTAGTGCTGGTTTATGAAAAGAACATACATGCAATGACTCTAGTGGATCCATATGTGGTTCATGAAAACAACAAACATGCAATGATCCTAGTGGATCCATATGTGGTTTGTCAAAAGAACACACATGCAATGACTCTAGTGCTAGTTTCATGAAAAGAACACACATGCAATGACTAGCTATGGTTCATGAAAAGAACACACATGCAATGACTCTAGTGCTGGTTTTGTGAAAAGAACACACATGCAATGACTCTAGTGGATCCATATGTGGTTTATGAAAAGAACACACATGCAATGACATTGGTTAATCCATGTGTTTTATGAAAAGAACATACATGCAATGACTGGTGGATCCATATGTGGTTTGTGAAAAGAACACACATGCAATGACATTGGTTGATCCATGTATTTTATGAAAAGAACATACATGCAATGACTCTTGTGGATCCATATGTGGTTTGTGAAAAGAACACACATGCAATGACTCTAGTGCTGGTTTTGTGAAAAGAACATACATGCAATGACTCTAGTGGATCCATATGTGGTTCATGAAAAGGACACACATGTAATGACTCTGGTTGATCCTTGTGGTTTATGAAAAGAATATACATTCAATGACTCTAGTGGATCCATATGTGGTTTGTGAAAAGAACACACATGTAATGACATTGGTTGATCTATGTGTTTTATGAAAAGAACATACGTGCAATGACTCTGGTGGTCCATATGTGGTCTGTTGAAAGAACACACATGCAATGACATTGGTTGACCCATGTGTTTTATGAAAATAACATACATGCAATGACTCTGGTGAATCCATATGTTGTGGGGCCCTCGGATTAATCCTTCGAGAATCCCCTGTTATGCATACTACCGCGATCCCCTGATCAGTTAGTCGTGGCACATAACCGACAAGTATCATTACAACATCCGAGACACACAGAGTTACAAGACTTACATAGGTGCCATTATGGCTACATCAATAAACATGAGCAGAACTTCATCAAGCGTAGAGCCCGATCCATGCCTTAACCTACAGGCAACCGACTAGGAGAACGTCCTTGCTCGTATAGTCGTCCACTTCACCTTCTTCTTGATATCTGACCAAGTTAATAGCTAGGGACAATGCCAGTGAGTACATTGAATGTACTCGCAAACCACCTTAAGATGACAATAATAACAAGAGGACATGCATTATGGCAGTGGTAGTTGGAGGGATCCAAGAGAGGTTCTTTTCTCAAATAGTTTCTCTTATAGATATAGCATCTACATATCTTTGTTGAAAACCTTTGTAAACATTTTGGAAACCTTTTTGACAAGTTTTGGAAAAACATCAGGACTGGGTCACCCATTTGTTCCCATCTTCAGGTCGTCCCATGACCAAACTCCTTTCTCCTCCTTCCGACCATCCCATGGTCAAAACCTTTCTCCTTTACGACCATCCCATGGTAAAAACATTTCCAAAGCCATTTCTTTTCCGAAATCCTTTTTGAAAACAAAACCAGCACCGCTCTACAAAAGTTTGTCCAACCCGTCCTTAACCGCGGACACGACTATTTGAATAGATTTACACTCTGCAGAGGTTGTACACTTTACCCACACCATCCAGGTACACTACCCTGATCTTCACCGATCGTGGGTCGAGTAACCGATCAAGACTATCCGGATGCCCACTCCAATATAAGTGCCTACCCTATGAGCGTTAATCCCCTCAAAACCGGGATGTCGGGTACCGAGGACCAACCAGAGCGCTTTTTCCACTTCTCGAGTGTGCGCTTTCGATGAGGGGCTCATAGTAACGCGTGTAGGCCAGCATACCCTTCGTTCCTTCCCCAGGTCGATGTCCCACATGGACCTTTATCGGAGAAGGCCCACCCTCCAGGGATCCCCGATCCCCTTTAGTTGTTGTGAGGCAGCTTATACCGGAATAAACAACCATCAAATCCGGGCCTGTCCCATATCAGAGTAATGTGGTTGCACGGGGTTAAGTTGTTATAGCTAAACTGCAAAGAACCGGGTGCGTTTTCATAAACCTTTTTCCTCCAGCTTTCCTTCAGCATTTTGCAAAACAAAAACCTTTTTCTTTCTCAACATCACTTGGGAGGTCCCACCTCACCAAGGTTTTATCAGAAAACATTTGGTAAAACTTTTTCGGGGGCTTCCCATCCCCTAGCTTTTCTTTAGCTAAAACAGGGTCTCCAAAGGGGTATGGTGGATATGCACCATCTATTCTACTACGGACAAGTAGGTAACCAAGGGGGTTGTACTTAATAGTACAGAAGTGTAATAGTTCGGAGGAGCCAAACCAATACCGTATATACATCAACAAATAACAAAACAATGCAGTTTCACAAATAGTAGACAAAACATGCATAAGTAAAATAGTAGGACAATGCTTATGAGCAAGAAGGTGGCTTGCCTGATGATCAGCACTATGCCATAAATGTCCCTGGACTTCTTCTTTAGATAACCCAGAATACCAATACCAAAAATAAATACCACTTCTTCTGCTCTCCGATTTCATCGCAACTATCGTCGTCTCGACAGCAACATGCAAGCAAACCAAGTCACAATCAACACAAGGCATACAAGCAACAATCCAATACAGCAAGAAATTGGATAATACCGAATTAAGATTCAGATGGTTTTGGAGAGGGTTGGATTTAGGAGATTGAGATGGCCTTGGAGAAGGGGATGAAAAATCCTTAGGATTTATAGTCTAGAAACTACCTAAGAGATGAATTTTGGAACAAGACCATATTTTGTATGATACCATTGGATAAAAATGATACCTATAGGTAGAGGTTGACAAAATGAAACCAACAAAAGTGGTTTCACTAAATTATCTCTTTTCTTTAAATAGTTATGATTTTCTTAGTGAAATGACTTCTAGTTTTAGGGAATAAATCACCAGAAAATTTTTGGAGCTCCTCAAATAATTTTCTTGGAGGGTTAGGTCGGCCTTGATGTACTTGTTCACTGAGACTTGGAATCACTCCAAAATATTTACTAGAATGCCCTCAGGAAATTCCCAAAGGCAGTTCTGTGGCTTTTTTGTCTTTTTAACCAGATTAAATCTACAGAAGATTTCAATTTGAATCCAAGGACACCTTGTAGGTATTTAGAATACCTTTCTGTAGAAATTTGAATCAACCATTGTGGAGTTACAGAGCTGCTATAGTGATTTATCTAGTGAAAACAGTAGTGACAGAAATGTTTAATTCATTAAAATTCATCAGAAGCCCAATAAGTCTCGATCTCCTGGAATTTGGTAGATCCTAGTGTACCACATCACAGGGCATTGGAATGAGGTCAAAACCTCTGTTGGTTTGACCTGGAGAATTTATCTAGGGCAGAAACTAATAGTTTTTGTTATTTTTACTATAGACAATTTACTATTCACCTTGGCAGGAGACATATGCTGATTGGTTGGTATAGTAAATACATTCTAGGAGAATTTTGATTTACCCCAAATGGGCATGTACAACTCTCTAGGGAGATTATTTAGTGCAAAAGACACACTCTAGAAGATTAATTGCCAATAAATAATAAAAATTAGTTTTGGCAAACTACTAGTTCTGTATGTTGCACAAAACACACATGAACCTAGTAAATTTTTTCTTTGGACAGATTACCCCAATTTCCCTTTTCAAATCGATTTAAACTGAGGGTCTAATATACAGGATCTAGGCAAAAGAAAAAAATTAAAGGGGTTCGCGGGCTGGGATCTGGGATCTACTGGGCCGTCTGGGGGGAATTCGGCCCACGGCGTGAGAGGCGACGCTGGAGGATTTAAATCCTGCTGCGCTGGCCCTGTCCGCAGAAGCGGGCAAAGCGGCATCACCGGTCGTTCGATCAAGTGTAGATCGACGGCCGGGCTTCGTCTTCTTCCGCGAATCAGAACGGCGGCGGCGGAACCCTAGCTGGTAGCGGTTGGGCATGGGGAGGCTTATCGGAGGCTCACCGGTGGCCGGGAAGGTTCGAAGGTGATGTGGTCGACGACGGCGATTAGATCGAGGGGTGACACGATGGGTTTCCGCGCCGGGATCCGGCTCGCGCGAGGAAGCCCGAGAGCAACCTCGCCAGAGCTCGACGGCGCCCTCCGTGGAGCTGATCCTGGGCAAGAAAAGGGAGGGGATTAGATGTAGAGGAGTGAGGAGGTTCCAGGAATGCAACATGCAGGGGTAGGGGAAGGGAGGTAGGGGAGCTATGCTCGGGTAGAGGGAGGAGGTCGAGCTTCTCTTCTCTCTCTGGGCAAGACCGAAAAGGGAGAAGGAGTGGGGGTGCTGGGGTGGTAAGAGGGAGCAGAGGGGCCAAATGAGCCTGTGAGGGGAGCTGGGGTGGCCTTTGGCCGATTTATACCGAGGGGGAGAGGTAGATGGTGTAAATGTCCTCTTTGGACATGGGGGAGGAGTGGGGCTGGCCTGTGATTAGCGTAGGGAGCGGTGGAGAGGGGTGAGAGGGGCATTTGGTCGGACAGAGAGATAGGGAGAGGGTGGTGGAGGCTGCTGCAAATAATTGGTCCCACTTGTGTCTCTCTCTCTCTTTCTCTCAAGCACATGGGGCAAGGGAGAGGGGTTGCTACAGTAATTGCTACAGTGACCACGACCAGAGAGGTGTGTTGGGGCTGGTGGAAGTTGATGGAGATATTTTGATGAGGTTTTGATTTGATTTGCTCATGGATTTGATTAATGTCCACTTTGATCATGGGGATGCTCATGAAGAAATTAAGTTGACCTGGATGAGTTGAGACAAGGGTACTGGTAGATAGATGAGGTCAAGACACACCTCTAGGAATTATTTGGGTTTTTTTAAAAGATTATAAGTCCATTTAAATCCATTTACTCAAAAACTGCAAAAATGAAGTATTGGAGCTCATTTGATCTTTTTACATTGGACTTTGTTGAATTTTGATGTGAGGTGATCCCAAATGTGAATACACACTTAGGGGAATTTTCCCAAGATTTATTGGGGCTTAAAAGTATTTAAAACATTTATTATTCCAATTCAGCCATTTAAGAGAATGGGAAGATAGGGTATGATATATGGGCCTCAAAAGAGTCAAATTTGGAGAGGTGGTTTGGCAAAAACCAAACTTTCCTTTGGGGAAGGAGTTTTGGAGATTTTGACTATTAAAGAGATTAAATAGATTTGGACCATAATAATTATGGATAATATTTGATAACTCTTGATGATGAAAGTGGAGGGTGTGGACAAGGTGTGGCACGCAGTTGCAACCTTGTGGAATGGAATTCCAACTTGAATTAGATGGAGAAACATGGAATTGAGGATCTAGGGTGAGGTTATTTTTGTACCACCTAAACATGGTTGTATCTTGGAGTTTAGAGTTCACCTTGATGCAAGGGATAGATGGATAGGTAGACCAAGTCATATATATGGACATGGAAGAAAGAGTTTGAATTAAATGCATTTGAGGTGATCTAGGAAGGGTGGCAAACTTTGTTGAAAATAAGGCTATCACACCAGATGAGTCATGATGCCTTATAAACCATGGGGGTTTAAGAAGCACAGCGATTCACTTGGAATAAGTGAAGTAGACTTTGATATACCTATATGAGTAGAACACAACCATGCAAAGAGTTGGTACATAGGAGGTTGGATGGTGGTGTGAGCTTCTATCAAAGTAGACATGTTGACTAGATTTGTAGGAAAAGTTATTTTCTTGCCTGCAAAACCATCAAGAACAAGTGGGTTGGAGTATGATATAACCAAGGGCAAGAGTGGGCCCTGGTAGTACTTAGTATGGTTAACAAGATGGTTCAAGTTCATTACCAAAAATGCACAAGGGTTGAGAAAGGGAGTCATTCAAAAAGGTGATGTTGGAAACAGATTTCCAGACTTAGCCAAATTTGGCAGATTTAGGGTTTTTGACTAGAATGTGGGTGGTGATGATTTTGATGGGTTGCAATGTACCAAAGCATCATCAAGTGGATGTGGTTGAAGAGTAGATTGAATAGAAGGGGTCCATGCTTGATATTTGTCCTCATTGACTTGGGGGGCTTCTAGAAGGGATTTTTCAGAATTGATCTGGTTAAGAGTTTTAGATGATCACTTAGTAGCTAGGGATCAGATCCATATTGTATGCTTCCTTAGGGTGGGATGATTTGGAGACATCTTGATCCTAGTGATGAGCTCCTAGAGTATCTCATACTATCTCCTAAGCAGACAATTTAAACAGCAGATCAAGGCAACTCATCTTACAAACAATTCAACTACTACTGGGGTTACCACCAAGCTTAGCTTGAGGTAAGGATGGGTATTTTGAAA